>VZTE01004114.1:630650-648628 GCA_013397775.1 Eulacestoma nigropectus | reverse complement strand
GTGAGAATTCATGTTGCAGCCTGTGAAGATGTAAGAAAATGCCTATGCCAGGCCATGTAGCTGTGAAGCAGCTTTTAGAGGTTTGTGAAGAAGCAGAGAAGCCCTTGTGTTTAAGCTGGAATAATTCATGTTTAAAAGAGACTGGAAGCAGAGAACCTTTGTGTTTGGGCTGGAAGAATTAATCTTTAAAAATACTTGTAACCCCATGTGATGGCCCATGATTGCAGTATGAATATACTGTGGAATTTTCATGGGAGAGATTTCACTTCAGTAGATAATTTCTGAGTGGACTGCTGAGTATGTAAAAAAATGTCCACGACATAGCAGAAAGAACCTTTTTCCCTAAGCATAAGAAAGAGACTTTTAAGGACTGCAACACTGACCAAAATTGTTACCATTGTGCGAAGTGCTAAAGGAGGAGAGAGTGCTGGAGAGAAAAAAGGGAGAAGGGAAGGGGTTTTTGCTTAGGGAGTGCTGGAGGGAAGAGAGATTTGCTTTAACTTCTTTTTATTTCTTGTTACTTTTAACTCTGTTAGTAATAAACTTCTTTACCTTCTTTAAAGTTTTAGGCCTGCTTTGCGTTTCTTCTAATCTTTATCTCACAGAGTGAAATAAATGTGATAAAACCACTACAATGTAGGGACGTGTTTTCTCTTCAGTTTGCACAACACAGACCCAAATTGATCTTGAACTTCCTCGGGTTACAGTGCTGTTCCTTCTAGACAGCGCTGTTTAATTTTTTTCCATTGAAATGCATTGGAACGACGTATAAATCAAGACAACTCACTGGGTCATGAGTTCTTCTCGTGAAAAAATGAGTTGTGATGAAGAATACAATAACCAATTACTTTTCTTACTGTGATGCAAATATAACTAAAAATGTATATGTAGGCATATCAAATCCAGATAGTTTTCTTATTTTGGGACACACTTAGATGATTAGCTAAAATGAAATTACATGATGTCATTAATGCTAACTATGAATTATCTCTAAAATAATTTCTTCATTATATTTCTTCTGTATCTATTTCCTTTTTCTTCCCATGAATTTCTTTTTTGAAAGCTAAAAATAATAAAAAGTGATATACTGATTATAAATTGTTGTTAATATATCTTAGCTGAACATAGCCTGACAGAGGGTAGTAAGAGCAAGCTAACTGAAATCATGCAGAAAAATATTTAATAAGCTGTGATGAAAAGGTTCAGATGAACCAAGCTTAGTAATCTCTGTTTTCATCATTGACAGGATTTTAAAGTTGAAAGTAAACAGCCAAACCCTACCCAAATGCTTATAATGATATTTAACTATCTTCATACATATTTCAGCTCAAGTGATCCATTATGAAAAAATTAACACGTTTCTTAAAAAGAAAAATTGCATAACTTACAACTTGACCAGATTTAATATTTCACTGTTAAGAAACAGAAAAACAATTTAGTAAACTACGAATTACTTAACATAGCTTTGAGCATGTCAGCTGGGCTCACTTTGAAATGTGCTAAGATATATATATATGAGAAATGAAAAATTTATGCATACCATTGGATGGAGAAACCCTGCTGACAGGTTCCTGGGGGTTATAGTAGTTAGGAAATTTTATAACCTTAGTCTGAGCAGTCTTGTACTGCAAGAAAAAGGACAGTGCAGCACAGGTGGTGGACAGCTTTCAAAAAGCTCTTTCATTTTACCTAATGTTACCAAAATCATAATCTGTAGATCGCATTCAGCAGCACTTGAAACACGTCAGGAGACTGGACTAAAACAAGCTTAATTGTCGTCAAGTGCTGAAATGACTGCGATTTTGCTAAAAGAAGAGACTAATCTAAATTGTGTTTTATATATATAAATGCATGTAGATGTGCTTGTGCATTTCTATGTGAATGTGCGTGTACGTGTGTATGAATGCGTCTGGTCAGAGGAAACTATGACAGGTTAAGCACCAGGAATTCATCTCTGACAATGAACTGTCCTGTTCATTGTGTCTTTAGCATGTCTATAATAAAGGAGGTACTTTAATTTCAACAGCCTGCTGAGCTGCATAAGATTTTTTTTTTTCTTTTCATTGGAAAATGAAGGCCTTACCAGTAGAAGAAAAAAAAACCACAAATTGAGGATTTTCAGGTATCTCAGCATGCTTGTTGACTTCATTGATTTCAAGGTGATATAATGAGTTGCTTGACGCAGACCTCACTTAAGGCAGATCGTACCACCATAATTTTTTCTTTTTATTCTTATTTACAAAATAAAAAAGATATTATTTTATTGACTGTTGTAAACAAATATATTAAAGAGGACAGATATCAAGATAGCCATTAAGTAAGAAGCTGACAGAATTTATCCCCTCAGACCAATTAAGGTGTTTTGTAAGCTAAAAAACATCACATGGTCGCAAACAGCTCTACCTTAGAATGAAAAGTCAGGCTGTTCCATGTTCTTCCAAAGTTTGCCTAGAGTGATAGGACAAGGTTTTAAACTAAGAGGTAGATTTACATTACACACAAGAATAACATTTTTTACTGTGAGGGTGGTGAGATAAGGTTGGTGAGGTTGCCTGGAAAGGCTGTGGATGCTCCATCCCTGGAAGTGTTCAAAGCCAGGTTGGATAGGGCTCTGAGCCACTTCATCTAGTGGAAGGTGCTCCTGCCCATGGTAAGGGGATTTGACAAGATAACGCCTTTGAAGGGCATTTCAATCCAAACTAATCTGTCATTTTCGCTTTAACATTCCTTATGCCATAATAGGCATTCTTGTTATTATTTTCAACAACATTTTTTTTCTAAAAGCAGGCCTATTGTATCACCTAAATCACTGTTCTGGGTAATAGTCGCAAATTCATGATATTTTTAAACATGCACAAATATTTATGTTCCAGGGCTTGTGTACATTTGTTGCATCTCTATTGATAGAATAGAAAATCATACATTGTCTTTTCTTATTCACATGGAATAAAGTATCTCCAAGCCAGCTGAGCTATGAATTTGTCAGTGTCAATACTCATTTTCAATCCCCTGCTAAACTTACTCACCATAAATTTGATATGCTGGATTCAAAACTATTTTTTTGTTGTTGTTTTTAAAATTCTATTATTTAGATTCTAATATGGTATATTTACAGAAAAAATTATGCTTTGCTTCTTCAACCTAGTAGTTGTGTTCTATCTTATTGCTCCCTTGCTGACAGCTGCATCAAGCCTGGCAAGCAATTAAAGAGCACAATTAATGAAAATAATTATCAGAATTTGTAGACATGCAGTATCTTGTGGGGCAGCAGCATGAATGCTCATTCTGGGATTCCCTGGCATATGCAGTATCTGCTACTTCTAAATTTTTTGAGCAGCTAAAAAAAAGAAAAAAAGAAAAAAAAGAGCTCATTTTACATACATTCAATATTTTTGTTTAGTTTTCCTAAAGTTATGTATTCATCTCCACTGACTCCGCCTTGTATCAGCTTACAGATTCACTTGTCTCTCACACTGCCTTTTTTTCTCTAGGGTTTAAAGAACAATACAGAACTTTTTCTTGTAATATTTGTGTTAGCCTAAGATCTGGATTAGGAGTAAGTACAATGGAATCACAGAGCTATACCTCTTTGTGCACCCAGAAGACATACTTCTCTCTCAATTGTTCAAGGTCATATAGTAAATTAGGTTACTTTTTACAGTCATTTTCATCTTGGCCTGCTTATTGCTGCAGAAATTAGAAAGTCAATAATGAATGAGGCACCAAACTGCGGGAAGAGAAGAGCTGTCGTGGCAACACTGGAAATTCCAACAGGCATGACTTGTATATAAAGAATCATACACGCATATTTCTCACACAGAACTTTTTGCTCATAGACTCTCAAGCTGATGTGTACATGTTAACCAAATCCAAAGCATTCTAATATTATGTGTCCAGTTCTAGATGCTCTTACAATTTAATGCATTGTATTAATGATATGCATTATTATATTGCTCTGTGTTCTAGACAACCGTGCCTGCAACTTTTAGATATCTAACGAGGTAGGCTTCAAGGTGACCAGAAACAGCATAGGGGTCTTTTTTTCACAAAAAGTTCCTATTTACAGAAAATATCAATTTTTCACATTTCATAGTAAAGATCTTTACGGTAGCAAAATCTGTGCAAAGTTGTTACAGCCTTAGGTTTTCAAATTTGAAAAAATTATATCCATTCTGTAACTTTTGTATGCCACACTTTCTAGCTTTATAGAATTGTGATTTTTTCAAGCACGATGTTTCAAACCTCGTTCAGCTGAGTTGTGTTTACTAGTTATCTTATACAGACGATGATATCCTGGCCTTCAGAACTCACAAAATCATATTCAGTGCTGAATACTGAACTCATTATTTTGGAGATATTGAAGGTGTTGATTCAGATGTAACTAATTTCTTGTGGCCTCAAAGGAAATGTCTGCAAAACTCATGGTGATTTCTTTATCACTCAAATTAGCCTTTAGTTGAAAAATACCTAATTAAAAGAATGTTTGTTAGCTGAATAGCTGGTGTAGTCCAGGAATTAGCAAAACTGAAAACTTTCTAGATACAGGATAAAAATACAAGCATTTTGCCTTGCTCAGTGTTGTGTTTGACTGTACATAAATTACATAGGATAATACTGCCCTGGTTATGTCTTTATGCATCTTATTTTTATGAATGAAGTTAAAAACCTTTTCTGTAAAATGCAATGTGTATCTGTAGAGCTTGTGCAGTCTGATGTGTTTTATCTTCCTTTACTTTGGGCGTTAGGAAGTACTGAACTGAGCTTTTTTCCTGAACAGAGGATTCTCCACTAGGCTTGTCTCAGAATGACTGTGGGTCTGCTGAGCATTTAAGATATGCCATTTTATGGCCAGGAAACAGTCCAGTAGTGCAGCTTTCCAACATCTATGAGGCTGGCAAAATCAAAGCTTTCACTAAGTCAAGTTTTTCATTGGGGGACTGAAGATGTGTTGGTACTGTTCACCTATTCTGGTTTTTTTGATTATAAAAGTAAAAGTATAATTAAAAATTTTATGAGGTTTTTGGTTATAAAACCATGTGTGTTATGTACCTCATCTGGATATGGACTGGCTGGTAGAACTCATCTTTGCAAAAAAAAAAAAAATTAAAAAACGGAGGTTCTTGTCAGAAAACAAGAAGTCCTAAAGACATTGCTGCTAAAAACATACTGGCAACACACAACACTTTTGTGTCAAAGCAGTTCCAAAAGAAGTTTGTTAGTCTCTCTGCTTCTTTTTATTTACAGGAGGAACTCGGCAGTAGAGGAATTCAGCAGTAGCTGGTGACAACACCAATACAGGCCCATAGTATCTGCCATGAACTCTGTGAAAGGCCTTCAAAGCCTCTTCAAGCAAAACATTTCTTTTCCACAATTTTTTTTCACATTTCATGGGTTTATCCTGTTCCTGTGGGAAGTATTTACAGTTATAAACAGTTGTCTGTTTTCAAAGTCATATTTAATTCTTCATGCATATCTTATGCATAAGAAATCTTTTGTTTCTTATTGCACCTGATTACCTCAGTGAACATTAATACAGACTTAAGTACAGTGCATCTAGAACATTTTAAGAAAAAAAAAAAAAGAAGAAAGAAAATGGTTGTGATGTTAGCTAAGTGAAAAAAATACATTCTGTTTCATATGCTGTTGTTTTTACACCTCGCATAAATGTCTTGGAGATCAGGAAAACCAATTAGCAAGAGACTAGCCAGAGTTCCTGAAAAATAACTTTCCTTTAATCTCCTGCCAAATATTTTGTCATTATTCAATGAATCAAGTTAAAAGTAGACTGCCTAAAACTCTAATAGTCCAGATTTTCAAGATAATTTGCATTATAATAGACACCAGTCACTATTTTGTCCTTTTTGCATCACTGTTGTACTAAATTTTTTCAATGCTAACATAAAACCATGTAATTTAAAATTGTTAAAGTTGTTTTTTTTAAATCAAGACCGACTTCACCTGTGTATACCAAATATTAAAGTCAGGAATGAGAGTTTTAGCTGACTGTCACACTGATATCTATTATTAATTTGTAAATTGTTGCACAGCTCTTCTTATACCAATATATTAAGGCTATTACATAACCTCAGTAAAATTGAATATATGAATTATAATGGATGTTTCAAGACAAACACTTGTCTTATAAATAAGTATTTACTTGATTTTTAGGAGCAGAAGTGGAAATTTCTGCACCATAATTTTTCATCTTTATTTGTAGGCAATCATTTAGAACGCACTAGAATTATTTTAAGGATTAATCTGACTCCATAAAAAATGGAAATCAACATAAACAGTAGCACATTAGCATGAAATGTTTCTGTTGTCTTCACATTTTAAGACAAAGCTGTACAGTAAAATCCACACCAATTTTAACATCAAATTAGGCTTAGATGTGAATTGCACTTGTCTTTTCTGATCACAGACAGCCCGAAACAGGAGAATGGAAACAGTTGGGAACTGCAAGTCTGGGAAATTTATGGCCACTCTGTAGCATTTGTACAACAGCCTGCAGCTTTTAAAGCAAATGAGGTTCTCACTAAAGTAATAAAATAAATTCTAAAAAAAAGTTTGATACTATTTTCTGACATACAGATATGAGCTCACAGAAAAGCAGGACTCCTAATCTCAAGTTTTTAAAACTTTTGACTCCTTCTTATCTTGCTCACCGTAGTAGCGTCACTCAGTTTTGACACCTAGGCAGAAAATTCTATTCAGACACCTGATTAATAAATAATCTCACTAAACTTTAGATTTCCTTATAAGGATGTGAGTATTTTGCTACTGCACACAAGCCAAAATACAAATAATCATGTGACATTATGTGAAATTTAGCGTGATAACTGTTATGCTTGATAAGTTCTCAAGTTTGGCATATACAGAGACATTTAGAGTACTTTGTTTTCAGTGATTTTTCAACTGTATTCTTCAATAGCAAGCCTGAGCACACTTCCTGAGGAGAGAACTCATATAATGCTTTTTCTCTGGAAAATGTTCCAGGATATTCTTCACTTGTCAATAAAGACAGTGTTAATTTGGAACTTGACAGAGAAAAAAAAGGTAAAACTGGAGTAATGAAGCACTTTATCTTCAGATGCAGGAAATTTCAGCTTGGATCAATTTTTTTCATACTAGCTAATCATAATAGCTTTAGCAACTCACATTAGCTTCAGGTAGGTATTTTGATTATTTTGAAGAGAAGGATTAATTAAACTGGCATAAAAATAATTGGTGAAAAGAAAAAACCAGAAATTATTTTTCTACTGTATGGAGCTCACTAGTATTGTATTCCAGTACACTTCTTTTGGAATTCTAGTTAGACTCTTGATTTCTTACTTGAGTTACAGAGTCAAGAATACAAAAAGTTCATTTGATAAAAAAGAAATGTATCATTAATATTTACATCACAAGAGAAAAAGAAACTGTAAATCCTATTTCATCTTGCAATGTTTCATCTTTCAAGAAAATCTACTAAAATCTAGTTCTTGTTCAAATAATTAGAATAATTTAAAATTATATTTTTGTGAGATTTTACAATATTGAAGCATAAAACCTTAAGTTTTAAGCAAGTCAATGCAAATAGACTACTATTATGGATTAAATATTGTAACAGATTTCTATTCTATATTTAAACAAAATGTTTCATGGTGGGCCGTTTTATTTTGAGTCCTGAGCTTCCCCAAAGAAAAAAGGCATAAGTGTTATAGAAATGAAAATGATTTCACACTTCTAAAAAGTTCAGACTAAAACACATAAGTAAGAAAACAAAAAGGTTTTCAAAGAAAACAAAAAGACATTTTCCAATGTGTCTCTGGCCTTTCGTAGATCTAAATAGCTTTATCCTAGAAAGTTATCATGGGCTGCTTCTGAGCCAAATTTTGTCTATGTATTTCTGCAGTACTATATTACTCGACCTTACTTTTGAATTTTTCAAAACATCAAACCTTTGGGGCAGGGAAACACTGAGGAAAGTTTCTGAACTGGAAGATGTCCAACTCAGATGTGATATATGACTGTTGCAGGCTTTATTTCAGTTCATAGCAAATTCAAAATCTTCAGTTGCTGTTAAGTACAGGTTAAAACACTTTAATTTTTCACTGAAAGGATTAGGGACACCATATACATTAATTACTTCAAATGGCAAATCCCAAACGTTACCTTTCTCTATTGTTACTTCTTCACATTGATGAAAAATGGATGGCCAGCATTTAAGTGTACTTTTTTTTTCCTAAAGTAAATACAAAGTCATACACAAATATGGCGGGTATTATTTCTTATTGCTTTTGTGATAATTCCATTCATTTATATCCTACTATTCTTTGCTGTGTATAGGTTTAATGAAGGTGAACATGTTGAGAATGAGTGTAATTTCAAATCATTAACCTAAATGTTGTTAACAAAATTTTATGCAATGTATATCTGTATTATTAGAATTTTATTATATGCATTATATATATATTATTACTATTTTATTCTTATTCTATCCTATAATTTTATATCTATATATCTATATAGCTATATCTATTATTTATCATATATATTATCAGATTAAAAAAATATGAGATGCATATTTAAGTATAATTCATATGAACACAAAACCTGAGAAAAATGTTGATCGTATGAGCAATGATACCTCCTATAGAACATATATGTAATATATAAATAATAGCATTTCTTCATCTAATCTATTGAAAAAAACCAAGGTCTGAAAGAGACTGTAGTTTATTGAAAGTTGAGTTGTTCATACAGCTTTCTTAATCCATGTAAAGCTAAATTTTTTCTTCTTAGCTTGTCTCTATTTTCTCAATAGAAAGGCTTTCTAACAATTCTCTTCTTTTTTTTTCTCTTCATTTTAAGTATGAGTTTGTTCTGATAGCATATTTCACACATTGTCTTAGATTTAAAAAATTCCACAGATTAGGATATGTCTTAGCTTGAGGATATAAGGTATGTACTACTACCATGAGTTTTGTTGAACACTTTGTTGGTACACTCTTTCCCTCAGGCATACATTCTGAAATCATACATCATGAAAAGGGTATTCAATTCTTTTTTTTTTCCCCTGAATTAGCTAATGATCGCTTTACTTCAAATTGAGAGAGAAGCATGCACAACATAACCTAGATATCTAGAAATTATTCTTCTGTGTCCCAATTTTTTGACAAAGGCTGAGAAATGAATTGCAGAATTTCTTTCTCAACAAAGTAATTTTTAAGGTGATCATTGCTACTTTTATGTCTGCTCCTGAAAAACAATCAAGTCTTTGTACTCTAGTATGCACTTAAACTCTCAGTCTGAAATATCATTAAATAAATCAGATTTCAAATAGAAGTGAAAAAGATCATGAATTCTGCTGAAAATATGATCATGAAAAAAAAATGTATTTTAAAAGGAAATTACTTGCTTCTGAATGTTCTACATAGTGTGTTTTCCTAAAGCATGGATCACTGACTCTCCAGGAAGATTTTAATATCCTTTGCTTTTGAAACAGCTGTAGTGAAAACCAGTTTCTAGTCATACTACTGTCAATAGACCAGATGGTCTTGTGAGCACTAGATTGTGTAGGACACCTCTTTTTGTTTACAGTAAAAAATATGTATAGTAAGCTACAAAACCTATGGAGAATGTAGGCTCAGCATCAGTACCACTAACTTTGGGTAGATAGGAACTCTTACTTGGTGAAAGATGGGTGTTTTCAAATTGTGTTGCTTTGGCAGACAAATCAGAAATGCAGTTTGGAAGTGCATTTGACAGAACAAAAGCTTTCTATCCTAGTTTTGGCTTTGAAGTTGTGCCATTTTTCACATAACAGACCCTTTCATTAAACAGTGCCTTGAAGAGAGATGTTCTATCTTATTTACTATGGAGAATTTAACAGTGTGGTAAAAATAGCCAGATTTTACTCTGGTTATAAATCCATCTAGATTACAATAATTTGCTTAACTCCTCTCCTAAGAATCATATATAAAGAATATTACAACGAATCAGACTACAGGGATATAGATGAGAGATGAGAAGGCAAATCTGACTGTGAGAAATGCAAGTCTAATAGAGAAAAAAAAAAGATAAGTTTTTGCTCATTAAATGTACTGCATTTTGAAAAATTAGTTCCAAATACATATAAAATATAGGTTTTCCTTCTGCCCATCCTCCACCTCCCACTTTTAGAGTCAGACTTAGTTGTCTTCCTGCCATCTTGTAATGTTCTTCTGTCTTACTTTCTCTCTACTAAGAGTAAGGAAAATCAGATACTTCCTTATAAACCTCTATCATCATAGACAGCTATCATTAGAATTTCCTTGAAAGAATATAATTTTCAGAAGATTTTTTTCTCCATAAAATTTCAATTTTCATTGTTTTTAGTTTGATTTCTAAACAGTTTAAATTCTCTTTAACTCTTTGATTAGTACCATTTTCCAGGTTTTTTTCTTACCTAAGACACTATAATCCTAAGATTTACTGTCTCAATCCTTATTACAGAGGTCTGAATGGCTGATGTCTTGGATTCCAGGAAGTGTACTCCCCAGCTAAGGATGTCAATAGTCTGTGGCTTTTTGGCCATAACTACAAAATCAAGCAAAATATGGTAATAACTGCATTTCCTGAAGACTTAGTTTCTGTAGTCCAAGGTAATTTATTTTTTTATTTTGAAGGTAATGTGTTGATTTTGGCTGGTATAGAGTTTAGAGAGGGATAGAGAGGATTTTGGCTGGAATAAATGTTTAGATTGGATACTGTGTCTTCGTGGAAAGGGCTGCCAAGCATTGGAAAAGGCTGCTCAGGGAGGGCAATTCCTGGAGGTATTCAAAAGAGAAGTAGATATGGCATTGAGGGACATGGTTTAGTGGTGGACTTAGAAGTGCTGGCTTAATGGTTGGACTCTGACATTAAAAGTCTTTTCCAGACTAAATGATTCTATGATTATATTAACACAAAATTTTTATTTTTACTGGGAAATAGATACCTAGCAATCCTTAAGAAAATAAGTAATGCTGTGAAACTTTGTAATTCTGTGAGAAAGACAAAAAAGCTCTCCAGAGGTTGTCTAAAAGGAATGGTTTTTATTGCCTACTTCAGGAGACTCTAAGATCGACTTTAGTCTAAATTAACAGATTAGTAGATTCAGTTAAATATATATTGAGACTAAAAAGCTTTGTACACCAAAAGTAAAATGATTCTACTTATTTAAAAGATAAATTCATGTCTCACTAGATCAAGGTAAAACTAAAGAAATATCTTAGATATTATTTCAGAGAAAGAAAAAAAAAAAAGCAAAATCCTACTTTAAACACTGTGTAAGAATTCTCCACAAGGAGAAAGATAATTAAAATATGCTAAACAGTAATATCTACTTCTTATGAAAAAGACTAGTTATGGTATTGTGCTAATGAAAGGATGATAAAAGCTAATTTTGAGCAAAGCCATGCATGAAAGAAGGATGTTTGTTTTCTTCATGAAGTTTTGGAAAAGAACATTAAAACTTCTACTTGAGCTGAATAAGATATTTCTTTGTCCTTCAATCCTTGATTTAACTGCATAAGCCAACAAAAAGGCAGGCAATGAGCACAGTAGAAAAAAAGTTAAGCTTCTACAACAGGATCAAGAGGAAATGACTTTCCAGTTCACAGCTTCACATAGATTAAATATGTCATGATTAGATGAAGCTGTAACACAGTGAGTATACCTAAACTAAATTTTTCTTGAAAAAAAAATTCATGGTGATATTGAAATGCTGCTCCCACTGAAGATATTAACAACATTGTTAATAATCTTCTGGTTTTCTTCTCTTTTAAAGAAAGTACATGAAACTATCACAAAAATATAAAGAATGAATTCATATTTATTGTTATTTCTTGATATGCATGTATTTACTTCCTCGTATCCATTATATGTTAAATTTTATAAATTAATCTTCATGGTAGGATTCTCCTAACCTAGCTTTCTAAGTCTTTACATTAAAGCGGGGCTCATTCTATGGAATCCTAGAGGCTGGATTCATTGCACCTTCTACAAGTGAAATACAATATAAACATCATAGGTTTAGTTTCTACTCCTACTCTGTGAAATCCAGATTTGTTTAGCCTGTGTGTCCTCTGCTTAGGTGCAGACTCCAAGATTAAATGGACCAGTCTCTGGCCAAACTGACTGCATTGGTTCTATCTCCACTGACCCTAGTGAGGACCCAGAAAGACACATCAAAACCCAACATTTCTCACCCCAGAAGAATGTGTGCCAAAATATCCTTAAGATAGGTATTTAATCTAAGACTGTACAGGGACCTTCTGGACACTAGAGAGAACTGATACCACTTTGAAGATGTAGTGGTTTGATCACATCTATTTCACTCTGTGAGATAAGGATTAGAAGAAACGCAAAGCAGGCCTAAAACTTCAAATAGTATAAAGTTTATTTCTAAGAGAGTTAGAAGTAACAAGAAATAATAAGAAATTAAAGCAAAACCCCCTTCCCCCCCCCTTTTTCCCCAGCACTCCCCCTTCCTTTTACCACCTCGCACAAAGGGTAACAGTTCTGGTCAGTGTTGCAGTCCTTAAAAGTCTCTTTCTTATGCTTAGGGAAAAAGGGTTCCCTTCTGCCATGCCATGGAAATCCTTCACAACTCAGCAGTCCACCCGGAAACCATCTACTGGAGTGAAATATCTCTCCCATGAAAATTCCACAGTATATTCATACTGCAATCATGGGCCATCACACGGGGTTACAAGTCCTTTTAAAGATGAATTCTTCCAGCCCAAACACAAAGGTTCTCTGCTTCCAGTCTCTTTTAAACATGAATTATTCCAGCTTAAACACAAGGGCTTCTCTGCTTCTTCACAAACTTCTAAAAGCTGCTTCACAACTACATGGCCTGGCATAGGCATTCTCTTTCATCTTCACAGGCTGCAACATGAATTCTCACAGGCATGAATTTTCATCTCCCCATACTTTAATATGATTTAAAGAGTTCAGTCCTCCACAGCTGCTAGAAGGGGTTTTAAGACTGGCGCCGGAACGCACACACCCTTTTCACCCGCCGCCATCTCAGTGTCATCTCACGTGACTGACTTTCTCTTTCTCCCTGACCGTGCAGCCGCCATGTTCTTCTCCCTCACGTCTTTCCCCACGGGCTGCGCTGATGTTCAGCTCAGTGCGAGCTGTGCAGGCTGGAAAAGGAGGCTCCGCTGGTCCCGCTGGGTCTGCGTGGGCTGCATGAGGGGGAGAGAGGGAAGCCCCCCAGTCTCCAGAAGCCGGGCAGTCCATGGGTAGTTTAGCTGCCCCCAGCTCTGGGGGAAGGGAGAGGGGTGGGGGCAGGGCAGGGAGGAGCCTGGGCCAGGCCCAGGTTGGGCCCAGAGGCACGGAGGCCCCCCTTTTCTGTCAGGAGACCAGGAACAAGAGGAGCTTCCCACCCTTGCATGGGGTTTAAATACGCAAAATTCGCAAAATCGCATTGGCTTAAAAGCTTGTCAATCAACTCAGTTTCAACCTATTACAGAAGATATGTGACAGAAGGTACTCGATGATCACCTGTGACTGGTCACTTTATATTTTAGATAGCTGTATCTAGTATTAATTAAAGAATTTAGTTATATTCTTATATGGTTATTTGAAAACCTGCTTGTATTACACTCTTGTAGGACTTATTATTTTGAGAAATAAAGTATACAGTGCCTTCTACAGAGAAAATTACCACAGTTCTTACTAAGATCCTCACAGTGAAGAGTAAAGGGGAGAAAAAAGAATGATAAAAAGAAGAAACTGCTGTTTACTGGTCAGTGGTCTTTATTTTGTTTTCTCTCACAAGCAAATAGACTAATTATTAACTGTGGTAATTCTCATTGTTTATAACTGTGGTATGTCCTCTCAAGAGCACAGCTAAAAAATCCAGACTGCTAACATAATGGAATGTATGTCTCTTAATTGGTTTAACGGAAAAAAAAAAAATATTCACTGCCTGGCTTGCTTCTTCCTAATTATGAATTTTTTTCATACTTAGGGTTACATTTCTTAGGAATCAAAACATAAAAACATTCCTAACAAATCATCAATAGGAATTCTTCTGCCTTTCACTCAGAATCCATTCTTACATGATACTCAAAGCTGTTGACTCAATCTTCTTGGTAGAAATAGAATACATCTCTTAGGTACCATGAGAAAATCAAGAAATGATCTGTAGACTAACAGGGTTATACTCTCCTTTAGAATCTTCATATAAATACAGATTTGAAACCTAAACCTGCAAAATCCAAAAGACAGATGTTTTACTGGAAAATATTTACATTTACTCTGATGTCTAATGAACAAATGCTGTAATCTGTTTCATTAAATAGGACAGCATAGAAGTAAGTTCTAAAGTGATGACGAATTTATACAAATGGCTCTATCTTTCTGGATGATTTTCAGTCTCAAAGGAACTGTCTCTACGTCAGATGAAGTCAAATGCAAAGGAATTTTCAGAATAGAAAACTAAGATGTGTATGACTATAAAACAAAAAGAGGAATGATCAATATTTTCCACTCAATATGTTTTTGATTGAACAGCAAAAGGTGGAGAATATCATTATTTTACATCTGATAATATTCTTAGAGCAATGTATAGTTGTTCGTTTGTTAAAAGCTTCAGTAATCACGTGACTCTCATAATCAGCATATGTTCCAGTGTGTGTTTTTATGGGAAGAAATCAAATATTATAAAATGTATTTGAGGTGTAGGTATTCAATGATTGTTGCAAATGAAAGTTATGACGTCCTCCAAAATCAATTTAGCTATTTGATTATCTGTATTTACATTTCCTGTCATGACATCAAAGGAATGTATTTCAAAATGAATGCACTCAAAAACTTGCTCTTAAGTTTCTACGGGTGCCAAGCATAGGGTTAATTAATATTCAGGTGAATACAACTCCATGCAGAAATAATCACTTTTAGAAGTGTTACATTAAAATGACAGTAAGAAGTGTATTCTACCCACTTTTTACACTTCCGCATAGATCAAGATCTTTGAAAGAAAAAAAAAGGAAAAAGTGAGAAACACAGGCAACAATGCAATACACTATTAGCAAATACAGCTGGAAATACATCTAACTGTCTCTTGCAGCCTTGTTCTGGTTCTACAGTAGGGAAAAGACACTCCAAAATCTCCTGCTGGAGAAAAGAATGTAAAGCATATTTAATACTGCATGATGCAGCTATTACTGCAGCTGAGTAATGTGGCTCAGAGAATCTCCAGCTTTTACACACACAAAACTGAATTGGTCATCACCGTGAGCAACTTGCTGCAAGTGACTGCACTTTGAGCAGCAGTGGTTGCCTGTGCAATCCCCAGAGGACCCTGCCAGCCTCAGCTATTCTGTGATTACATAGCTCTGACTACGCTAAGGACAACTATTCACCTCCTTGGTGACCATTTGGTTTTACAGAAAAGACAACTGTATGATATTGATGAGATTAATGCAAATTTTGAATAAACTCTAACTTCTTAGCACTGCATAACATCACTGCATAAGTGAAATGCGCCTACCCTCAAGTCTTTTGATCTAAAGCAGAGATTTCTGCCATTAAGTTTAGCAGAACAATTAGACATATATTGACTATATCATCTGTCACTTGATGACAGCAAAGGAAATATCAGACCTCAGAGTCTTGAGTTCTACCTGCTAAATAAAGGTGGTTCAGAATTCATACCTTACATCTCTACATAGTAGTAGTTAGTTTTCCTGTCAGTTTGACCCCCATTAAGATAGGTTTGTCTCTCTCTGATGATCAGTACTCCACACTTTTCTCTTCGCTTTTAGTATAAATCTCAGGGATTTGAAATTAAGTGGAATAAAAGTTTATAAATTCAAATATTCCGTCTAGTCCACAATTTTCCCTGCTATAGCTATACTAACCTTTTCATCACTTTTTTTCTGGCAGAAACCTGCAGAAACTGTAAGATGTGGAAGTGTTCTCTTAGGCTGGCACATGTTCAGAGCAATTTACAGAGGTCTGCTGTACATTAACTCATGAATTCAAGTGAAGAAAAAAATGTTTGCAGGTTCCAGCCAATATGCTTTACAGATGCTTTCCTGTGCAATGAGATTTTTCAAAGACAAAAGGCCTGACAAGAAGCCTCCTCTCTGACTCAGAGTCCATCCTGTAACGTCTCATGTGAATAAGTGCTTGCTGATATTTAACAGAACACATTTCTTTTTAATATAAACATAAATATTACCTTACACAAAAATGTAGAAATTATTGCCAAAAAAATCAGAAATTATTTAGATTGAGGCAGAAAGTTGGCATTCAAAATTTTTAACCCATCCATACTGTTACAGACTGCTGCAATTATAAGTGATTATGGGGACTTATTCTGGGAAGCTTCTGACGAGGTGAATAATAAGTGGTGCTTATTTCCCTAATTTTAATTAAACAGTTTTTCTCAGTTTTTATATTCCAGCCAAGATACTGACAAGTGCACAAATCTTATGTCTTTATCTGTTCATCTGTGAAGCTTCCCTTGGCAAGCATTCTCACAAAGATCATCAGAAATCAAAATCAAGTCCAAATCCAAGAAAATATACTTAAGCAAATTTCTATAGAAATTAATCTTTGAAACTGAAAGTTCAAATGTTTGTTTTGAAGAAACTGAGATAAAAATGTCTTTCTAAAGTCTTCTGGATGTCACAATATACAGATACACGTGAGATATATGATAGTATGGACCAAATCATAATCAAAACTATTTTGCTAATTTTGGGTGATAGCACAATGCTTTGTATTCCTCTAGACCTAAAATTCTTTTTGATTTTTGCGGGACACTCAGAGTGGCCAAATATTCCGGAGATATTCTTCTTCACCTCACTGCTTAGCATGGATACCAGAAGTTTATTCTTGGTAGTCTGTATCACATATATATGTGAGATTTATTTACTTAAGTGTTTCTGCTCATCAGAGTGGTATTTAAGCCTATTCCTTTGGGCTTAAGCCCAGCCAGCAACTAAGTACCGTGCAGCTACTTGCTCACTCCTTGACCAAAGGGATCAGTAAGAGAATTGGAAAGGCAGAAGTAAAAAAATGTGGATTGAGATAAAGACAATTTTACAGGTAAAGCAAAAGCTGAGCATGCAAGAAAAGCAAAATAAGGAATTCATCCACCACATCTCATGGGCAAGCTGTTCCCAGGAAAACAAGGCTCCATCACATGTAAGGGTGTAAAGGTGACTTGGGAAGACAAATGACATCCCTATGAATGCTCCCCCCTTTCTTCCTTCCCCAGCTTTATATGCTGAATAATGTGCTGTATGGGATAGAATGTCCCTTTGGTCAGTTGGGGTCAGCTGTCCCAGAGATGTCCTCTCCTAGAATCTTGTGTGTCTCCTCACTGGCACAGCATGAGAAGCTGGAGAGTTCTTGACTTAGGGTAAGCACTGCTTAACATCAACTAAAACATCAGTGTGTTTTTAACATTATTCTCACTATATCCAAAACACTGAACTGTACCAGATACTAAAAAAAATTAACTCTATCCCAGCCAAAACCAGGATGCTGCTTAGCTCATCCCATCTGATAATCAAAAGGCTTTTTGAGTGAAAGCACTTTTGCTTTCACTATTAGATGCAGAGCTATAGGTGTTTATTTTACTCACCATATTCAACCATCATAGAATTTAAATTATTGTCCACTTAGACCTATTACCACAGTACACACAGTAGGTCATTAGAAATTCTTTGTACAGTCAATTAACATTGATATCTAATAATGCCTCTCTATAGTAATTGCATTTTAATTATATCCCATGGGACACACACATCCAGTTTGAGGTGTATGCTTAGTAGCTCTATTGAACAGAATGTAATTTGTTGCCTTTATATCTTTTCTCTTTTTTCTCTTTTCTCTTTTTTCTCTTTTCTCTTTTCTCTTTTCTCTTTTCTCTTTTCTTTTCTTTTCTTTTCTTTTCTTTTCTTTTCTTTTCTTTTCTTTTCTTTTCTTTTCTTTTCTTTTCTTTT
>VZTE01004114.1:600089-626240 GCA_013397775.1 Eulacestoma nigropectus | reverse complement strand
AAAAAAAACCCAAACAAAACAAATTAAATCCTTATTTTCCTGGTTATTATATTGAAGTTCTTAATTTTAAATGATTCAATTTTCTAATTTCTTTTTTCTACTTTCTCCCTTCACCCAAATGAAAGCATGTTGGGGAAAATGAAACAGGAAAGCCTTATAAATATGATTGTCTGGCAAAAGATGCTGAGAATATGGAAACTATAAGTGAGATTGAAATGAAAGCATACTTTGAGATACCAGGCCTTAGTTACCGAACAACTGGAAAACAATGGTATGGCCGACTGAAGGTAATCCCCTTTGATTGAACAATACCTTCTGCCAGCACAAGGGTCCGAGGGTTAAAGCAGACCCTGCTAGCTTGGCAGAAGGGGTCCGAAGAGTAGTTTTTAGGGTTTAAAATATAACGCAGTATGGTAATGCAATGTTTCTTATAGGCTGTATGTAAATGCTATAGGACTTGTACTAGATTGGTTGATGAAAATTAGAATATTCAACACAGAAGAAGATTTATTGTATTGTAAGCGAGAACCTCGCTCTCTTATACCTGCTCTCTTATACTCTCTTTCTGATACCTCTTACACCTTTCTTAGACATGCTCTCTTAGCTCTCTTACATCTCTCACATACTCTCTTGCACTTCTTCTTTACTCTCTCTCTCTATTGCTTCCTGCTTTTTGGCCTGCTTCTAGCAGCCGCTGGCTGCTTTAAGGAGGCCCCCTATACCCAAGCCCTTAGTAATAAACCTCATGCTCTAAAACCTGACTTCAGAGATCTCTCGTCTCCATCCGTCCCAACTGTCCAACCAAGGAAACATCCTACAAAAGCATATACTTCAGAAAAAAAAAACAAATTGATAAAGTGTGATCATGTGTATATAATAAAGAGAGATTGTGGAGTCTCCATCCATGGAAATATGCAAAATCTGTTTGGACATAATCCTGGGCAGCTTGCTCTAGGGGCTGTGCTTGAGAAGGGGTTGAATCAGACACCATCCAGAGATCACCTCCAACCTCAACCATTCTGTAATCCTGTTTTCATATGTCAGACAATGGTGTTCTTCCTTCACGTAACGCTGAGGTTTCCTTTTGTGTGTGTGTGTGTGTGTGTGAGGGGTGTGTAAATGTGTGTGCATCTTCAGTCAACAAATAATTTCTAGTATTTAGAAGAGTTTATTTGTATCTAATTGAATAATCTTTACTCTAAGTAATTAAGCCGTAAAAAGAGGAATACTATGCCTGTTTTAAATGACACGTCCCTCTAAAACCAAAGTGCTCCATTAAACAGAGCATTAGAGAAAATATAGATTAATGCAGTAAAATTACTCTGTTTTCTCTGGGATCAGTTTTCTAACTGAAGACATTATCTGTTGTTTCCAAAGCCTTTAGTACTTATGTTTCACTTTCTTCAAATCTAGGTTAGGGGCATTGTCCCTATGTCTGAGAACAGTAAAGGTGGATGATATACATTGTCTTTTCATATTCAGTTTTGTTAGTTACAGAGAAGTTCAGTATGTTCTTCATTTCTGATTCTGACTGTTCTCAGAAGCTATTAATTTTTCTTTTTCTCTTTGCTCCAGAAGCAAATACGTTTCTGAGGCTGGCAAAATTTTTATGCCTGCACTTACATGAGTATAGACATAGTGGTGTATATGCACCAAAGAAGTATTAAGAAGGTTTTCTCTCTTTCATTCAAGCATTTTTTGTTGCTGTTTTTGTAATGGTTTCTGAAGAAAGTCAGTTAAGTTCAAAACATTTTTGACTCATCTCAGATAGTGTGCATGAAGAGAAATACACTCTTAACAGAGGAAAACACAACCTAAGCAAAAAGCTGGAAACTGAAGTCAGACAAATTTAAATTTGCATCAATGAGAACATTTAAACAATTAGAATGATTAATCATAGAGGCAATAGATGCAGACCTATTAGCACCATTGATGGACAGGCTGATCCAGAATTAGAAAAGCAGTTCACACATGAATTGTGTGAAGAGTCATCCACAGTGACACCATATGTGAAGATTCACTGGAGTGAATTCAGAGCTCTCTAAGTGCCCTCCAAAAAAACCATGAAGAGCAAATGAAAATGACAGACTTTTTCTGTGTTTCAATCAAAAGCAATGACCTTTTCAAACACATTCTTGAGCCCCCCTACTTCAAAATAGGAAAATGTGTTTGAGAATTGTAGAACTGGAAGAAAATATCTTCATACGTGGGATGTCCTAGGAAACATTGCATTGCCAGGTTTACATATGTGATAAAGTATCATTTGCATTGCTTCAGATATATCATTTCAGCTACCTGTACTGTTCAACATAACAGAAATTGGATGACATTAAAAAGCCAGCTAAATTTCCAACATCCACAACAAATGTTGGCCTTAAAATCCAAAAAGTAAAAGTACCCAGTTCTCTGTCAGGGAGTAGATGGAAGTAGGCACAGAAAATTGCTGTGTTATAAATTGCCTGATTTCTACTGTGAACAGATGTTTAATTGTTATTAGCATTATTTCAGCTATTAAATTACAGAAACATGATCCTTCATCTCATCCTCCAAGGACACTCACTACCTGTGCACTGAGGTAGCCCCCTTTGTTCTTTACATTTAAGCAAAGCAAAATTTTCCTTTACTGAGCATCAGTGTCACTCATTAACAGTAAAGGAAATCCAAATCAAGGTCATATTCTTAATGTGGTTTCAATGGAGAACATTTTCTCTTTTTTTGTGGATTCTATAGTCTTCATAACTTTTTGAATTGGGAGGACAGCTAATAAAACTGTGGACTTGAATACAGTAAATTTTTAGAATATATAATAAATCAATTGGCATCTCAAGTTTTATAAAACTTTAGAATTTTATTCCTACATTACAGGAAACTCTCAATTTGTGTTCTATTTATAAAATATAAAAATTGTGTTCCAGTCTAAAAAATAATTTCCCTCCTTCAGAGGAGGAATATAGCATTATCTGTTCTTCCAGAAAGATAAAATCCAGTATCTTTAAATTGCTAAACTGACCTTCAGTGGTGATTTCAGAGCACTGAACTGGGAGAGACACAGTACAGCTACACAGAACTGTAATACAATTTCCTTTTTCTCTTGGTCTTTTCTTTTTCTCATTGTTAATAAAAATTACTTCGCTAGTTCATGTGTGGCTTCTTTTACCATATATGATTTACTTTTATTTTGTGGTATCATATTTTGAAAAATATATATACAACTTTGAAATTGTATTACTTATATCTGTTATTAATACCTTGGACAATGCCAATTCCTGATAGTAATTGCACTCTCAATAAAAAGATAACGCTTAAGCAAATATATACATCTTTTCCCTGCTTAGAGCACCTAAGAACATATTTTCATACACCTTGAAAAGTCTTGTCTTGTTCTTGTGCAAGCAATTTATGTTCTTTGGATTTAGAACCACTGGATAAACTCTTAACCTCATTCACATTATTCATGTTCATGGAGTGCTGCAAACAGATTATATTCATTTATATATATATATTTTTTGGCAACAGTGAGGTGGAACTACATTCTAAGAGGAGGGAACTGACACATCTTCCTTTATTGTGGTAGAAGGAGCAAAAGCAAACCAACTGCAAAACCTCAATCTCTGAATTGCTCTTGCAAAGTTAGTATTTACTATTTCTAAGAAATAATTTTGAAACTATTAACCTGTCATTTGACAAAACATCTTATATACGCATTGCTTTATAAGATTCTTTGTGAATAAAATTCCTATCAAATATTCTTGATACTGCTGTATGAAATCTGCATATGTAGTGGTTTGATCACATCTATTTCACTCTGTGAGATAAGGATTAGAAGAAACGCAAAGCAGGCCTAAAACTTTAAAGTATATAAAGAAGTTTATTACTAACAGAGTTAAAAGTAACAAGAAATAATAAGAAGTTAAAGCAAAACCCTCTTCCCTCTAGCACTCCCCAAGCAAAAAAACCCTTCCCCCCCTCCCTTTTCTTCCTCCAGCACTCTCCCTCCTTTACTACCTCGCACAAAGGGTAACAGTTCTGGTCAGTGTTGCAGTCCTTAAAAGTCTCTTTGTTATGCTTAGGGAAAAAGGGTTCCCTTCTGCTATGCCATGGAAATCCTTCACAACTCAGTAGTCTGCCCGGAAACCATCTACTGAAGTGAAATATCTCCCATGAAAATTCCACAGTATATTCATACTGCAATCATGGGCCATCACATGGGGTTACAAGTCCTTTTAAAGATGAATTCTTCCAGCCCAAACACAAAGGTTCTCTGCTTCCAGTCTCTTTTAAACATGAATTATTCCAGCTTAAACACAAGGGCTTCTCTGCTTCTTCACAAACTACTAAAAGCTGTTTCACAACTACATGGCCTGGCATAGGCATTCTCTTACATCTTCACAGGCTGCAACATGAATTCTCACAGTCATGGATTTTCATCTCCCCATACTTTAAAAATCATTTAAAGAGTTCAGTCTTCCACAGCTGCTAGAACGGTTTTTAAGACTGGCACCAGAACGCACACACCCTTTTCTCCCGCCGCCATCTCAGCGTCGTCTCACGTGACTGACTTTCTCTTTCTCCCTGACCGTGCAGCCTCCATGTTCTTCTCCCTCACGTCTTTCCCCACGGGCTGCGCTGCTGTTCAGTTCGGTGCGAGCTGTGCAGGCTGGTAAAGGAGGCTCCGCTGGTCCCGCTGGGTCTGCGCAGGCTGCATGAGGGGGAGAGAGGGAAGCCCCCCAGTCTCCAGAAGCCGGGCAGTCCATGGGTAGTTTAGCTGCCCCCAGCTCTGGGGGAAGGGAGAGGGGTGGGGGCAGGGCAGGGAGGAGCCTGGGCCAGGCCAGGATGGGCCCAGAAGCCACCCAGAGGCTCGGAGGCGCCCCCTCATTCTCCCTCAGGAGACCAGGAGCAAGAGAAACTTCCTGCCCTGCATGTGGCTTAAATATGCAAAATTCGCAAAATCGCATTGGCTTAAAAGCTTGTCAATCAACTCAGTTTCAACCTATTACAGCATGACATCCACAGTCTAAAATTCCATGCAAGCTGCAAAGCCAGGATTTTACAGATTTGTTCATAGTTCTCCAAGAGAAACTGTGATTGCATGTGTAAGACTTAAAGACCTATTAGAATAGCCAAGTTATATTTTTTTTGAATTAAATTAATTGCTACACTAAAATTAAAAGTAATATTAATGCTGTAGGGCCAAACGCTGAGCCATTAGGGTGGGTTTTTTTCTCTTTTCTTCTGTAAACAACTTCTGTAACAGAACTGTCTTTCTCACCACTGCCTACCCAGGCTTAAGTACAGGCCTTATCATTGGACAGTGAGTATTACCAATTATGTTTCAGCTATCCCTTTCTAAAAGAAAGACAACAACATCACTTTTCACATAAAGATATACTTTTAGTTGCCAATACAAAGAATCAGACTTAGATACTACTCTTGCAGTGTAATAATTGATCTCCCTGAAGATGGTACCAAAAAGATATTGAACATCGTGTTTTTCTTACTAGTATTATCCTCAAGTAACTTAAACTAAATGATTAAAAATTCTGCTCATGTGGCAAAAAAAAATTGATTTTAACCTGTATTTTTGGGACACTACGTAGTCTTTATTTAGTCTTGTAATACTGTGGGTCATTATCGATAATTATTTCTATGAAGTGATGTGGAATAATCAATGCTGCAAGCAGATTAGTCCTTTTATTCTAAGGTATTCATTGTAAGAGAATGTTGATAAAGAATGTGAAATGAAAGAAGAAAAACTGTAGTTGAGAAAAACTTTACATACACACACCCCCATATATAAACATACACTTATACTTACACATCTGCATAGTTACAGATAGTACCATTTTCCAAGCCGTTGGGCACCAAAATTTATTTAGTCTGAATTCCTACTGAAAGATTATTTTCTTCATTGAACATTCCTTTTGATTACATAAAGCAAAATAAAGAAAAACACCTTGTAGACTACACCCCACAATTTTGGTCATTATGGTGAACCAAATTCTACTTACAAATCAAAAATGTTTACTTTGTCTCCAAGGACATATTTACTTCTTCCAATAGCCTTTGAGTAGATTGATTTAATTAGTTGCATGCTAGTATCTGCATATCTGAATACAAATAAGCAATGTTCTATATAATTTAGAAGTCAAATGATCAAAACAAGTTCTGGTTTCTGTGGCAAGTTATTTTGCACGTTTATAATCAGCACTGTATTATGGGTAGTATGTAAGCATATTTCCTCTTTATTAGTAGTTGACCTATATTTTGCTCTGAAAGACAGATCTAATGTAAACTGAGGAAAAACAGTTGGAAACAAAACCATTGCTTTCCTTTCTGACAGACATGTCATTTTTTGTCAGAAACACAGTAATCATTAATATTCCCACTAATCAATCAAAAAAAAGTGTAATTTCTTCATTAACTGTACGCCTAAGGGAAAGACACCCAATTCAACAATATTATAATATTCTCAAGCCTCTAGTGAATTTCCTGAACCATAGTAAATTAGTCCGTGTTCTCTACTCAAAAACAGAGTCATCAATGATTTCTAAATGGTGCCTAAACAATGCAGATGGATAATTATAGGAAAGCAAATTAATTTGAATGATTGCTTGAAAAGTTTAAGTACTTGTTATAATTGCTGAAAATTTGACATAATTTACTGTAATACCATGAGCTTATTTTTTTTAATATCTTTCCAAATTTACTACTCAATTCTTCTTTTTCCACATCACAAGAGTTATCGGTGTATTAGAGATTGGGTCTGCAGAAGCCAGGAAATAGTTGTATACAAAATTGCAAATATATTGCAAATCTTTATGAAAAAGAAATACTAAGTTTTTGTAAGTAATTTCAAATTCAACTTGTAAGGATCTAGATCAATCCCCTATACACTTGGTGACAGAACGTACAGGGACACACAGAAGCCATGAATGAATGAGATAAATCACTAGGTGCTGTGATCTGCATGCTTTCTAATGTTGTCTTACTTTCTATTAATTTTCTTTAACTTTAATTTTTCTCCTTTTAGCTCATTCATATATTGAATATTCTTTTAAAAATACTGTGTATTAATTTTCTTTTTTCGCAGGCACAACAGTCTTGATTCAAGAATATTTACTTATTACCTATTAAGCCAAACTTCTGATCATTAATTTATTATAGAATCAATCATAGAATGACAGAATATGCTGTGTTGGAAGGGACCCATCAGGATGTGGCCCTGCACAGAACCATCCCCAAGAGTTACACAATGTGCCTGAGAGATTTTCCAAACACTTCTCATCTCTGTCAGGCTTTTTGCTGTGAGCACTTCCCTGGCGAGCCTGTTCCAGTGCCCAACTCTCTGGGTAAAAAACCTTTTCCTGATATCAAACCTAAACTTCCTCTGACTCAGCTTCATGACATCCCCCTGGGTTCTGTCACTGGTCATGAGAGTGAAGAGATCAGTGTCTGCCCCTCCTCTTCCCCTTGTGAGGATATTGAAGACCACAATGCAGTCTCCCCTCAGGCTTCTCTTCTCCAAGCCAAACAAACCAAGTGACCTTAACCACTCCTCATATGGCTTCCCCTCAAGGCCCTTCACCATCCTTGTGGCCTTTAACTTAAAACTGAAGATATTTTCCACAGATAACAATTTTTTTTCAAATGCTCCACCAAAGTTGGTACTGAAAACCAGCAACACCAGTCTCCTACCTTTCAGATGGTTGAAGTAAGCTTATATTAACCTCACAGAAAAGTTTTTCAAAGGAGAGAGGGTTATTTGGTGGTTATTTTTCTAAAAGATATGTCTAATGAGGTAAAACACACTCCTTTTTGCATAACTATAGCCTAATTCCAAAAAGACATGAATAGGAAAAGAAGATACACCAGAAAGAAACACAAGTAAGAACTGAGAAGTTGTTTCTATCTGAAAACTTTCTGGAAAAAAAAAAAACAAACCAAAAAAAACTGTGCAAGATTCCCTGCCCCCTTCCTGCTTCCCACACTCTTCTGAATGTATATGTCCACTTAATATTTCAAAGACTTACTATAAGTGATGGGTCACTGCTTTTACTAGGCATTCTGCCAATTTGAGGGTACATTCTTTCAGTCAGTCTCCCTTATCAACTCTTCAGCCCCCTCAGTGGTTCATCACTAACTTAGCCATCTGTTACCACTGGTTGAAAAATCCCAAAGTGGCTAATTTTCCAGTCTAATCACTATTTAAAAAGAAAACAAAACCAACCAAACAAAAAAGCCCCCCACCTATCTTTTCCTTTCTCCTTTGCAAATGTATTTTAGTTGCGTCTTAGCTTTTGCCAGTACTGGAGAAGTTTTGCTCTGTATTTTGCAGTAAGTCAAAAAACTTGAGCACATCTGTCTGAACATTGTATTGCTGATTTTTATTTTTTTTGGCAATAAAATGTTGAATTGCATATATTGGACCATTTATTCAAATAATGCTTTTCTTAGGATTAGTAGGTGAATATACAGGAGAAAATGCAAGCTAGGAATTTTTCTTTTAAAAAATAATTTGTTTGATGTTTGTTACTTACTTAAAATCTTAATGAATATTGTCAATATTAAGGAAAAAAAAAAACCTATCAGCATTAATGACATTATGGGAGCCTTGGATATGATTTATACCACAGCCTTCTGTTTTACAACAATGTTAAATTGTCAAAACTACTACTACTGACTACCCCCTTTACTGCATGTGCAATTAAGGATATTACACCTGTATGAAACAAATTTAAGATAAATAATGCCATCTAAACTGAAGCTTTTTCAAATTCTAAATATTTACGTACCACATTACAGTCTATTTAAAACATCACACTTGAAAGCAGTTAAATTTTACCTCTTTTAGGATCAATATACCTAGTCCAAAATTTTACTGTAACTTCTAGAAACCTGCAATTTGAAATACTCATATTGCATCTTGGAATAATTATTATGGTATTACCAAAGATACAGGAAATCCTTAGTGTATGTGGTACCATAATATCTTTACAAAAATAATAATCATAATATCTTTTACAAAAATGGAATAACTTCTCTGGCCATCTGCAAGAAAATCAAATTGCATGAGAAATATTATACTTCTGTGTGGAATTTTTTCACTAAAAATCCTCAAAATTTTTTCAGGATAGTATAAGGAGAACTTATGTAATGTAACATATTAGTTATTTCCAACATGAATTTTATGGATTGATAAGATTGTTTTATTTAAAGTATTATTTTTATCCAGGAAAAGTGCTTCGATCACTAAAGCTGCAAGATGTTTCTCTGGACAAATGCTGTCTAATCAGAAGAGTATTGTCTCCTGATTAGGATGGGGAAGGCAATACAGCCCTTTTATAATCTCAAAAGTGTCTGAATTCTTCTGTACTCTTCCTTGGTAATGGAAATTGACATCAGCTCAGTAATGTTAGATCAATTCATATAATTTGGAAAAATTGTTTGCCTTACAAATGTAGGGAAAAAAATGTTAGAATATCTAGGTAACTTGCCTGAATAACTCAGAATAGTGAGATTTTTGTCTTTATTTGAAAGTTGAAGATAACAACAGTAACTGTATTGAGCACTAGATTCTATTTTGCACAACAGCCAACATTGCATAATGATCTTTTACATATTTTTTCATCTTAAAATTTAGTACTTGAGCAGTTTTCAATAGCTTAATAATTTTTTCACTGCCTCTGTTTCCACCGGGGCCACATTGCATCTTTTTAAATTGAAATTTTTTACTGATGCATGTTGCCTATTGTCCTAGGTTACAATATAGATGTATTTAAGTATTCTATTACCACCAGCTATGGGCCATTAGCTGTTATCGCCTGCTAATGACCCACCCTGATAACAGATAATGGGCCATCAAGAAACCACCACATGACTCATGGACTTATCCTATTGTGAGATGCTTCACCTAGGAGGGAGGAGCCAAGCATTCCCACCTGGATATAACCTGCCCTTAGAACTGCTTAACTTAGCCCTGTCTACTGGGATACCAGAGGACAAAACCTACCACTGGACCTTCAGATGGATACTAGACCTTCCATAGGATCATTGCTTCAACTGAACTACTTCATTTGGACTGCTACCACCACCCTAATAGAGTGTCAGGTTGTATCTGACTTTGTCAGTGCCTTTTCCTTATATTATTTCACTTATTTCTAATTTTTTTTTTCCTATTCAATTTTAATCCTGACTTGTGATCTCCCACTGGTTTGTTTTCAAACCAATACACCTATGTGAAAGCATTGATAGATAACACATATAACTAATGGGAATACACAGACTACTTTTATTATTAAATATAACTACAAAGGTCTTGTCACTTTGATATGTACCAAAGCATTCAGTTAAATTTTTTCATAGGATGTTTCTTAAATGTCTTAGTTTATCATCTGCTGCGCAGAAACTTGTTCATACTTAGTCTAGCTTACTTTCCCCTGCAGAATTATAAAAGGTAAATAATTATTTATTTTCCTTTTTGTTTTATTGCTAATTTCAACCCACACTCTCAGCATGAATATTTAAATTTATCCTAGTAGCGTGGTAATTTAAAAGTAATTAAACATTGCACATAATTGACTGACAAGTTATCTCTGATAAGCACTTTGAAGATGTGTTTTTATGCTTACATAAAAACAATCTTGACTGTAAAAGGCAGGGAGAGTTTTAGTGATAATCTTAATAGTTAGAGGTTCTTTAATTTGAAGTTCCACTCACTCAAGCCTTGATTAAGAACTGTAACACTTAATGATACTGCAGATCTCCAGTCAAACCTGTAAAATATAAATATACATATACATGCACCTAGCAAGACCAGATATTTCACACAGATAATTTCAGTTCCTGTTTCTGAATGCTTTGCTTGCTGTAGGAATCCAGAGTTTCTCAAGAGGTTTCAAAAGAAGACCGAGTATTTCAGATGTCAGAAAAGAATCTGCAAAAGTCATCACATGATTCGGGAATCCAACAAAGGGAAAAGGATTTATAAGGACTTAACTTCATTTTAAACATTTGCTTTTAGACATGAGAGATTCCTTTCCTGTATGTGTTGTAGATATGGAAGGGGCATGATTTTCATGTCAGTGACATGAACCTTACATGCTTCTGTTGTCAGATCACATAATGAAGGTCATGTAAGTGTAGCACTTTCATGAGAAGAAAAATGTTCCTTCATATTGTTTACCACCACAGATTCATTCTGTTTCCCTACACATGAGTCAAGGAAGAATGGAGAAACTACTGTGTTGTGTTTTCCAGGAATGTCTGAATTCCCAGTGCCACAGCAGCCTAGTGTAAGATGAAAGCCAAAATTAAAAAAAAAAAAAAAATCAGCTCCTCTGTTAAATTTGCACATATGCAGGATTTAAATGCCCTTTTCTCACACGTCTTTTCACTCTGTAGATCAGTCACCTACTTCTGGTTGTAGGCAACTCATCACACACTGCACCTCAACATTGCAATTTTTCCTGGATCTTTAACAAAAGTTTAATCCTATAGCAAAAGAGAGAGGATCTGAACCTTCAGTTAGAACGTGGTTATTTTTAATCACATTATAATTTGTTAAATTTAGATAGGACAACTGTGGGTGCCACAGATGATTTATTTGTTTTTCTTTTCTTTATTTTAACAATATAATTGCTTTTCTTCTTATCTGTAGGGAAAAAAAATAGAAAAATGAAATGCACCTGCACCTCTGGAAGGTTTCTAGTGAATGGATAAAATCTCTTTCCTGTTGACAACCTGCTGACCAAAAGGTCCTGCTCAGTCTCAGCAAGTATATAGGATTGTGATACAAACTAGCTTGCTTTTTCTCAATAAATATGTAACAGTTCATTCAAGATAAAGTCAGGACATCTATCTAAAATACACTGCGTGAATATGTGTAGAATATATAAAACAGTGGTTAGAATGTTCATCTACTTAAGCATTTTCTATAACCCACATGATGTTCTTTGTAAAGTTATCACCAAATTTCTCCAATGCAAGTAATAACAGTCAACATGTAATACCCCTGTCAAATATCTGCTCATTCATAAAAAATTTTTTTGTCTTTTTTGTTTCTGAGGATATTTTTGTTTGTTGTTTTGGGGTTTTTTTTGTTTTTAATACTTGTTAGCCTGATACAATTAAAAAAACCCCATAATTTTTATTTCTAAGCTCTATTTAGAATCCAGAAAATTCTTCTTTTTCATCACAATTGTAGGGTTTTTTTCACACACTTAGGTGTTGAATAGACTTGTAAATTTGGACCTTATACAAAGCTTTTCACCAATCACTATTTTAATTTTAATCCACATTGATCTGTCCAAAAAAGTCGTTGTAAGATGAGAGCATTTCAACAAGAAGATTAATTTTTGATTCTTTTCAGACCTGGCAGCTTTCTGATGTCTCATCGTGTAGCACAATTTCATAGGTTCATCATTCACTCTCATGCCCCATTTGTGCTGGGTAGGTAGGTTGATAGACAGCTTGAACTCCCATTATCGGTGACATTCATGGTCTAAGTATAAAAACAGAAGCCTTTAATGCAAATCCAGCATAAATCATTAATACCTTCCATCTTGCCAAAAATGTATGTTGTACTACAGCCTATCTCTAAAAATAAATTTTTGTAATTCAGTCGCTGATTTCTTTCTCAGAAATGTGGAAGAAGATGTAACTCTCGTGGTAAAGCTTACAAAAGTATTCTCTTTCTCTTTCTTTCTCTCTAGTTTCCATGGCAACCCATCAAAACTAATAGAGGCCCACAGAACGTCATATTCGGATACAGAACTGCAGTACAACAGGTTCAATTTGTAGTTCAAAATGAAAGGCAAATTAGAGTGTGTTAAAATCGTTCTTATAAGTACATGTTTAAAAATGTAAAAGTTTAGGTAGAAAATTTTAATGTCTTCTAGATTATATGTACTGATATGGTCCTTATAGAATTAATATAGAATGTTTGTGACTTTAAAGAGAAATGTTTAGAATTTACAAGCCAATAAATTGCTCTATATCAAAGTATGTGTCAAAGTCATCTCTGTTTTTCTAAGGATTTAATTAATTCTACAATGTGCGAGAGTTTTAGGCTAGGAGTATTACAGTGGAGATTCTGAGTAACTGTTGGACAGAGGATTCTTTGATGGAAAAAAAAACAACTGTTGGTAAAAGCCCCAAATAAACTGACAAAATGCCACAAAAAAGCAAAACAAAATAAAACCAAAACAAATCTACTGAAAACCTGGACCTACACTTTTTACATGTAAAACTGTGGATTTTCCTAGTCTGTGAATTTTACTTAAATTAACACAGCTCCAACAAAATTCATTCAACTGGATGTTATTCAACTGCCATGCAAAGGTCTAGCTGTGAGTTTAATCAATATGTGAAAGGATATTTCAGTAAATCAAAAAGGCAAAACATGCCTGTCTTGGGAAGGATGTATCAGTTTGACATATGAAAGGTAAAAAAACCTACCAAAGATCCCTCTTCCAACTCTTTCCTATATTTACATAGCCTTCCACAGAGCTCTTTGCAGCTTGGTGCTGAATTAAGTAGGAACATTGATTTCGCCTAGAGGGTTTCTTTTCTATGTTCTTTTCAGGTGGATATCCTGCCTCTAAGTTGGGTCAAATGTTTGTGCTGCCACATTAAAAAAGGGGGAAATGAAAGTTAAAAAAACCCCAAAAAACCAGGATAAGTGGAAAAATCTTTAACTGGAAGGTCTTGTTTAATGGACTTCAAATTATAACACAGGGTTTAGTTATTGTAGTGATGAACATCAACAAAGAGCATTGTTGTAATATTGTTATTCTTAATGTGGTAGAGATATATTTTATCGTATTATCACTGTCTTACATCATCTAATGTTAAACACTTAGTATTTTCACTTCAGTTTTGAGGAGTCAGTATTCTGCAAGGATTTATGAGCACCATTTTTCTTAAAAGTAGACTCAAGTGAAAACAGTTTATCTACTTAAAGTTTTGTGAAGGTCAAGTTTATACCTTAGCTTTAAATATCAAGCAGGAAAGAATATCTTTTTCTTGTTTATTATCACATGTTGGAAACAAGGAGGTTTTGGGTGACTGAAAAAAAAGTTTTATTGACATAAGTATTTAAATGAATGATTTTCTGCAACTCCATCTGTGAGCTCTCCTTAATGTGCTGAAAAAAAGACATTTTATTTACTTTTCTTTAGAAGCATTTTCATAGAATCATAGAGCCATAAAATGCTTTGTTGAAAGGGACCTTAAGGATCACCCAGTCCAAATGCCCCTCCCATGAGCAGGAACACTTTCTGCTAGAGTAGATTGCCTGGGTAACCATTCGGCCTGGCTCAAACACTTCCAGGAATGTGGCAACCGCATCTTCCCTGGCAACCTGTTCCAGTGCCTCACCACCCAAACAGTTAAGAATTTCTTCCCAATATATAATTCAAAACTACCCTTTTCCAGTGTAAAGTTTTCTACACTTTGTCCTATCTTTCATATCTTCTCTCTTTCATAGCTTCATTTTCTTTTCATATCTTTAGTTGTAACAGGTGTGTACCAGCTCATGAAGGTCAATGTGAGTTTAAACCACGTCATAGTCTGAAGACATGTAAAATCCAACAACCAAGAAGACTTTTTTTTTCTGAATTAGTGAGAATCAATTTAACCTGAACTTCCCTTGAGGGCCATTAAATCCTTTTGATCACTGTTCTTTAATAATGATCCTGCTGTACTGTAAACCTTTGTAAATTGAAAATAAAAATGTATCTTTTGTCTGTTCAGTTTCAACAAGTATGTACAGAGAAGACTGCATCTGTACAAATTTAATAATCTGACTCATCTCAGGCCTTCTCAGTTAAGCATGCTGGACCATGAAGTATGAATACAGTCTTGAAAAGTGTTATAGTAGGGGGAAAAAAGAAATATATTATTCATAAAATCTAATGCAGGTTTCACAAAATCAGGGTTTGCTTAACAGGTGTGTTTTAGAGATCATGAATGAAATAGAATTTTTAGTTTTCTTTCAGGGAAGTAAATCTAGAATTTAGTTCTGGCTTTCACAGATTAGAAATTTTAACTGTCCTGGAATACTTTCATGCATGCCTGTGGTGCTATTACCCTTCCAACACGAGTCTTCACTTCAGTAGTAAACATACTTCATGCTTGCCACCTAAAAAGAGAAAAAAGAATCCTAGAGTGAATCTCTTTGTCAAATTTATATCAATTTTAGTTAATCACTAAAGAACAGGTCCAGCACTGCTGCTGTCTGAACATCTACTACACACCTAATATCTTGTTCTAGGAGACTGGCTCTTATACTAATGTGTGTAATAGCCTATATCAATCAGCAGCATATCTTTTCTCTGAATTTATGGAGCTAATCACCAGTACTGCTTTGACAGACAATAACTGGACATTTTTGACATGGTATAATTTGTTATTCACTCAGAGGTAATAATTTTGTTTTGGGTTTGTTTTGTTTTGTTTTTTTGTCTTCTCTTATAAAGAATCAATGCTTTAACATGTTTAATTTTCCAATTTCAGCTGGAAAATTATTAGTGAAGATGTGACTACCGCATAACAAACCCTCAAGTGATAGGTTTGGCAAATAAATAAATGAATACAGCAGTGACACCATTTTCAGCACTACCCTCTAATGAGAATGTGAAAATAGGAGTGAAAAATGGATGTATCTCAAATAAGCTTTGCAGAAGCTTGTCATTGTCATCTTAGGAATCTACAAAGAAAGTGTTACTAGCCCAGGGAAGAAATCATTATAATAGTGAAATAAAGAGCCATTATTTCAAGGACTATAATAAAAAGGAGAAATAAGAATTTTCAGGACAATGAACAGAATATGTAATGAAAAGTAATGTACACCCATACCAAAAACTTTGAGCAATGAACATTATTATACTGGATATTATATCTCATTTGCAAGACTTGAAGAACCAACCTCACCTGTGAAAATACTGTCCTCATCATGGCTAGGTAAGACTGCGTGAAAATGCCTTTCAATTTCTCCCAAAAAAACCATACCTCACACGACAAGAAAAAACACAGGTGATATGACATCACCCTAAAGTTTGGAGAGTTTACAAAGAATGAGTGAAGGTCCTGTCTCCTGTACGTTTCTCTAGACTATTCCTATTATTTTAATTGCACTTACAGTCTACAGAAAACTATAGAAAATCTCCATAAAATCCATGATTCTCTCAAGAGAAGAACTAGGTTATGGAGTCGTATTTCATATGTAGCTTCTGCTTGATTTTTATAGTCGGTATATAGTAATTTTTAAGCCCTGTTTTATCTTTATATAGTGTATAAACCTGATTTTGTTAGCCACTTACAGTTATCACTGAGAGTAGCTTGGTTAGAGCATGGTGCTAATACCATTAAGGTCATGGGTTTGGTCCCTGTATGGGCCATTCACTTCAGAGATGGACTCAATGATCCCTGTGTGTCCCACCCAAATCAGACTATCCTCTGATGGTGAAAATATAACAGATTTTAAATAAATATTCGATTATTCAAGATGATAAAAAGGCCCAAAGCACCTTCATAGTTTCTTCCTCTCCTTCACAATGTTTACCAAGACCCAGTAATACCTAATTACGTGAAAAGTTTTAACTACATATTCTCATTTTTAAGGCAAAGACATGAAGAATGCAAAACCCTTATAACCTTCATGGCTCATGTTGTAAACAGAGCTATATTGATTTGGGGAGGTTCTTTGCAATTTTTTGGGCTGGTCTTTTTTATTTTTTTGGCACAAATATTTGTGGTTGGGAATGTTGTTTTTCTGCGTGTATGTGTGCTAACTTTTAAGACCTACTCTATAATTTGGTTTTGCATGGTCAGGTTCTTAAATAGCAATGTGCTACCCCATCACTCTTTCTTTGCAATTAAATGGAGCTGTGTTTTTTAAAACAAAAAATATACTATTTAACTACATTTATATAAATGTATGTTTGCATGTAAAAAAAAGACATTTCTGTTCTTTATATTTGCTACAACTGATGCTTATAAGGAAGAAAATTCCTTGTTTTGCAAGAGTTCCTCAGGTTGTGCCTCACCAGAAATCATAATATTTTTTGTTTTGTTTGTCTTGATAATAATTTCTATGGTAACCAATTGTAATATCAAAATGGAGCATTTTGTCTTCAAGTAGAGAATAATCAGCAGGATGTGATTAATTATAAAAGTGCAAGGTTTTTCTATAAACTCTCTACAAAAATACTAGTGTCACATTCAATAGGTTTTTTTCCCCACTATGATTTCTCAATCAAACTAATTCAGTTTACAATTGAAATGCTTTTCTGACTGCCAGTCCTTAAATTAGGTCTGGGATTTGGGAGCTTATTTGTCTTCTATCTGACTCCTGGATCACCAATAATAAAGATTTTTGCAGGCCAAGTATTGCCTTTGGATTCACTTGTGCAACTCCATTACTTTCAGTCAGTTTGCATAAATGTAACTGAAGGGAAAACACCAAAACCAGTGGAATTGAAGAAAAGTTCTGCAATTGAAACTTTTAGTTAACAAATGTATTGATTAAGTTCAGCCCATGAAATTATGCAGCGGACTCTCTGCTTTCCAAGATCCACATTGTTTCTGTCAACTTAAAATTAATTTCTGCTTATAATATCTCCCTGTTCACAAGTTCAACTGTACACAAATAACAAGTCCAAAAACCACACTATTTTCACAAAGCCGATTTTGAGACTGAAGATGAAGCTCTGTTTATCAGGTATAATGTAGTAAACAAAAAAAAAAAAATTGTCTTTTCCTGCCTGTTTTTTTTTTCCCTTTTTAAATGAAAGGTTGCTATTTTCACCTCTGTACTGCTTGTCCAGCTGGATGCTATTTGAAAAGCATTGAAAAGCATTGTAAGTGATTTCTCAATTGTCTTGCAGTTCTCCATGAAGTATGAGATGTTGGGAGCCTTAGGGCAATAGAGGCATTTCATACCCCTGGTCACCCTTTCCTGGGGCTCCCGCAACCCACCCACAGCCCATGCTGACATTCCAGCCCCCTGGTGCCGTTTGTCTCTGCCCCAGAGATCCTGGTCTCCAGCTCTCCACAGTCTTGCCCCTTCCAGCCAGGAGTTCCACCCACAACCCCAGGGAGGTTCTCAGTGCTCCCTCTGGTGTCCCCCTGGCTGCTGTGCTCCTCGTGGACACTGGAACAGGCTGGCCCCTCTGTCCATGTTCCCAGCTCCCAGAGAGCACCCAGGCCACACAATGCCTTAACACGAGACAGTGTCATTGATGTTTATGCACTGGGCTTGTTTTGTTAGTTTTCAGTTAAAGAAGATGTCTATTATGACTGGTGCAATTGTAATTCAATTGTGGTGCTGATTTTATTTTGCTTGCCTAAAGCAGCCATTGAATTTTTTAAGCTCGTCTCATAAAGGGAATGCTAAAATATTTAAGGCAGGAGGATAAGAATAAGCCCTAGTACAACTGAAAAGCAAGCATGCACAGCTAGAACAGTGTTCATGGTACTGTACTGACGTGGTACTTGGATGGTTGGAGAGCTTATACTTCACTTTTTGCTTACCGGCAAAGCTAGTAATCAGTGGTGGGTGTTCTGCCTCTGAAGAATTTATTTATGCATTATTCCTTTACAGATGATCTATCAAATGCCTTAATATTTTTTAAGCTTGATGAACATTTTCCTGCAATTCGTACATGGATTAAACCAAGAGAAAAAGGCTACTTTTCTACATAGGTTCCTAAAGCACACACCTTTAGGAAGGGTACACACTGTTCATTTCTTTTAAAGAGATGAAGTTCTGTGTTTTGGGGGTTTTTTTGGGTTTTTTTGGTTTTTTTTTAAGAAGGAAAAAATATAGAGTAATCTAAGTGAGAAAAGATTGAAATGATAATCAGATCTGGATTCAGTGCTCATTCTGACCCCAAGTTAAAGCATGGTTATTAGTAAACTACCTGCTTTTCAGAGCTGTCAGGTGTGTAAAACATACATTAATTCAGTGAATTCTATTATTCTTTGGCATATCTATGACCTAATATTACATGTCTAAATGTTAGTTATCCAAATCAAAACAAACCATTTTGGCTTTCTTGTATACTTAGTAGAAAGAAATGAAAAGCTTTAGAGAATTCTTCGTCTTTACCTTGGAGATCTGTTTTAGGATATCATGTATCATTTGAGGGTGGCTATTACTCTCCACTAACTATAAGGAATGCTTAGAATTACTATCTTTGCCTTAGACAATGAATGATTAACCACCTAATATAAAAGCAAATTAATAACAAGGTCTCTTCACTCTCAGAAGACCCCACCTAGAGTACTGCATCCAGCTCTGGTGTCCCCAGCACAGGAAGGACATAGACCTGTAGGAGTGAGCCTAGAAGAGAGCCATCAAGATCATTAGAAGGATGGAGCACATCTTGTATGAGGAAAGACTGAGAGAGTTGGGGTTCTTCAGCCTGGAAAAGAGAAGGCTTCAGAGTGATTTTAATATGTCCTTCCACTACTTGAAGGGAGCCTAAAATGAAGACAGAGAGAGAGTTTTTACAAGGACATATAAATAGTGATCAAACAAGGTTGAATGGCTTTAAACTAAAAGAGAATAGGTTTAGATTAGATATTAGGAAGAAATTCTTTACTGTGAGGGTGCTGAGGCACCAGAACACACTGCCCAGAGAAGTTGTTAATGTCCCATCCCTGGAAGAGTTGGATGGAGCTCTGAGTAACGTGGTATAGTGGAAGGTTCCCTTACCATGACAGTGGAGTTGAAACTAGATGATTTTTAAGGGCTCTGCCAATCCAAGCCATTCTATGATTCTATGATGATTCTATGATGATTCTATGATTTTAAACCAATTTTAGGTGATATTAATTTGCTTCGAGCTCTCTTAGGAAGTCTATACATTTGGTTGAACCCTGCATATTGCTTCAACTGATCAGATGCTTAAATCTTTTATGACACTGCTCACTATGTGCAACTTTTTTATCTACTCTGGACTTCAGGTAAAAAGTAGGCATAAAAGAAAAATTAAAAATTTTCATCATCAAGTTTATTTCAAATATTTGAAATCTATTATTTATACTATAAACAATCTAAACACATTAGAACTAAACAGAAAGAGCAGAATAGGGTTAGAAAAATTGCCTGATGCCTCTGTTTCTAAGGTATTTGAATTGCTTGCAGAGGCTACTTGCAACTTTCCTTTCGAGTAACAGACCTTGGCTCGTTGTTTAACCATCTAACACTAAAGTAATCTATGGTCTAGACAAACTATGACCTGCCACTAGCTTGATAATTTGGGACATTTTATCCAGTGTGACACCCACAGGTGGTGGATATTCTTTGAAGCCCTCCCAAGATTTAGACAAAGAGTGAGACAAAGAAATGATGCTACTAACAAAGTCCTTTCAATATGTCAGACTACTCTTTCATCATCAAAGCTGAATTTTTTAAAAATTATGTTATTAAATTGTTCCTTCAATACCACATCCATTTGTCCTACAAAACTGAGTACAGAGAACTGGCAGTCTTAAGATGATAGAGACCCATCATTTGTGTTAAATGATTTTTATAACAACCAGTATAGGAGGTAGAAAACTCCTATATGTTTTAACGTGTGATGAAGGATGTCGTAAGTTCCTGGATAAGCTCAATGAATACTGAATTGTCAAGCTTCATTTTTTTTTCATATTTCTTCTCATGTCAGACTGTCTGAGAAGGCTAGGTCTCTCCCCATACATCACTGCATCTTCTCTTCCTATCCATTGGAAGACATTACAGAGTACTTGTCTAGTCAGGCAGCCTGCTCCATAAGCTTGGAATGATGACTTCAGAATTGGTGCTCAAATAAAATTCTGTTGTACAATCCTCTAGCATGTTTTGTTGTGAGTCTGCTCCTCGACATGCTTTTGCCAAATGCTAAGTAACAGTGTCTTAGGCAATGGTAAATGTGGTCAGAGATGATGAGTCAAGAACTTACCCTCATGGACAGTACAGATGAACCTCTTTATTAGGGGAAGAAAGTTGGACAAACTGATGTAAGTTGCTGTAACTCAGGTTCAGATAGAAGATTTTAGTCTGCTTTATTGTACGATAATGAGCATGGGCAAAAAGGCAATAAACTCTGATCATTGATAGGTACTGCAGCATTCAGAAAAGAGATTTTATTTAGCAAGTAAAAATACTATGTTTTCACTTCCAAAAACAGTGAAAGGTTTCACAAGAACTTTTCTTTCTGATCACTGTTCATTTTAATCAAAAGAGGAAAGAAATATGTAAACTCGCTCGTGTACTTTTTGGCTTGTCTGTTATCTCTTAAGCATTTAGGTTAACAGTTAACCACAAATGAAGCCCCTTTCCCAAACACTAGCATCTAAAATCAGACAAATGTAAAATTCTTTCTGATAAAATCTATATTTTTCAAGATGAACGCAGATAGAAAACCCTAAGAAAAAATAAAAAAAGTTCATCTTCATCTAATATTGTTCCTTCAGTTGTGTTTGAATGGCTGTGGTGGACAGATCCTGACTGAATGCCAAGCATCCACCAAATCACTCTATTCTCCCCTCTTAAACCCTCCGAATACGAGTATCAACCCCCTCAACACTAACCCTAACCCAAATCCCAAACCAAATCTTAACCCTGAAAATATCCATAAACTTAACCCAAACCCGATCCAATACCTAAATCAAATCCTAAACCTAGCCCTAATCCTAACCCTAAACCTAATGCCAAACCTAACCTTAACTCAAACTTAAACCTAATCCAAAACCTAAACCTAAGTCTAAAATATAAATATAATGCTAAATAAAAATTCTAACCTGAAATTTAAGAAAAAATGAAAACCCAAAGCTACGTCTAACTAAACCCTAAACATAATTTAAAACCTAAATCTAGCCACTAACACTAATCATGACCGTAATACTAACACCAACACTAAACCCATGGAAACTTTGTGCAAAACATAACCCTAACCTTAAGCACAAATCCTAAACCTAACCCTAGCCTCAATGCTAACCCAAACTTAACCCTAATCCAAAGCCAAAGCCAAACCCTAACCCTAACCCTAACCCTAAATCTAACCCTTACTGTAACACTGACCCGAACCCAAACAGTAATCCTAAACCTAACACTTACCATTATCATAATCCTAAACACAAACTTTACCATAAACCTAACCCTAACAATAACCTTAACGCTAAAACTAATCCAAACCTAAACAGTAACCCCAACTGGAACCCTAAATGTAACCCTAACCCTAACCATAACCTTAAGTTTAACACTAATTCTAACCCCCTTAACCTAACCCTAACCCCAACTCCAACTCTAACCCTAACCCTAACCCTAACCCTAACTGTCTCAGTTTAAAGCTGGCTAAGCGCCAGGCACACATGAAAAATCGATCTACTTCTTTTCCTCTGCTATAGCTGAGCAGAGGAAGGGGAATTGAAAACTTCATTTTCATGAGTTGAGTTAAGAATTATTGAAAAAAAAACCACTTTAAGGCAAAACAGGTTCAAAACTTTAACAGTATAAAGAAGATTTATTATTACCAGAAATAAAAGTAAAAAGGGTAATGAGAACCAAAGCAAATCTTCAAAACCCCTTTCTTTCCCAGTTCCTCCCCCTTCCCACCGACTACGCAATGAAACAAAACATGATGTTTTGGTTGCTATTTTACTTCTTAAAAATCTTTCTTCAGTATGCCTAAGGAAAAGAGTTTCTTCTGCTGTGCCGTGGGATCCTTCCCACCGGAGATAGTTCTCTGCGAACTTTTCTAGCTTGGTTTTAATTTCCACAAGCAGCAGTCCCGCCCGAAACTTCTGCAATGTGAGTCCCTGCCACGGGCCAAGCAGTCTTCCCACAGCTGCCTAGCGTGAGTCATTTTAGTTCATGGGGTCTAGTCTTCTAAGGATGAGCTGTTCTAGTTTGGAAGTGAAGGCTCTCTATCTCTAAAAGCAAGGGTCATCTCTCCCTGCCTGAGTTCCTCACTAGATTAAAGCTTTTCAGTATCCAGGCGCTCCAGCATGAGAACTCTTCTTCACAGGCTGCACGTGGAACTCTGCACCTCCCCATGCACCTCATGAATTATAGGGAAACAGTTTGTTCTATTATAGTTCTCATCACAGCTCGCAGGAGAATCTCAGCTCCGGTTCTTGGAGCACCTCCTGCCTCTCCTTTTTTTCACTGACCTCAGTGCTGCCATGTTGGTTTTCCTCACGTGTCCTCACTTTTCTTTTTTCTCTGACTTGGAAGAAAGTCAGTGTCTGTAAATTACTGTTGAGAGGTTGATCTCATCCAGGCTTCGCATCAGGGAATCGCCCCCCATGATTCTCACTACTAGCCATGTTGTCCCTGCAAGCACCGCATGGCTGGCCCAAGCGGAGTGATCCTCACCGGCACTGCACGGGCAACTCTGACCTCAGGAGGGCCCTGGCCGTGCTGTCCTGGTGTTGAGAGGGCCCCCAACGCACGGCCCTGGCCTCAAAAAGGCCGTGCGGTCGGTTTTGGCCCTGGCTGGGATAGGCCCCAGCAGCCACCCACTGACATGGGCCTCTGCGGCCACCTCACCACTCCTTGGGAGAAGAAAGAGAGATTCTCGCTGTTTTTCCTTTTCTAAATATGTCATCCCAGAGGCGTTACTAAGTTCTCTAATTGCGCCAGTAACTTGCCCATCGTCACAGCCTCCAGCAAATGGCTTTGTGCCAGATGTAGAAGTTCCAAGCAGATTTCTCACGTCCCCCAAAACACGAGGCAAGGGTAAACCAACATACTAAGCTGAAAGTAATCTCTATACTAAACCTTAACTTAAACTAAATTTAACCATAAAACTAACTATAACGGAATCCTAAACATAAAAAAAAAATCTAAACGCAATCCAAAAAAAAAACCCCAAATATATCCCTAACTCGAATCTTAACACAAAATCAAACACTAACCCTAAACCTAAGCTGAAGCCAAAGCCAAAGCCTAAGCCTAAACTTAAGCATAACCGAACCCCAACCCTAACACTAACACTAAACCTAACACGAACTCGAAACCGAAACCTAAACCTAAACCTAAAAAAAACAATAACGCTAAACTGAATCCTAAACCTGACCACAAACCTAACATTTAACCCTAAAAATAATCCTTGCTTTAACCCTAACTCTAATCCTAACCTTAACCTGAACCCTTACCCTAACCATAAACCTAACCCTAACCCTAATCCTAGCCCTAGCCCTAACCCTAACCCTAACCCTAACCCTAACCCTAACAACTCCTATATGGGCCTTGGAAAAGAGAATATAACAAAAGGTTCATGGGTTGAGATAAGGACAGGGAGTGATCACTCAGTAACTACCATCACAGGCAAAACAGACTCAAATCTGGAGAATTAGTTTAATTTATCACTACTCAAATCAGAGGAAGGCAATGAGAAATTTATTGGGTTTGCATGTTTGAGTGTCGATAAAATTATCTTCTTACAGGGCTTTGTGCATTGAGTGTCAATAAAAGTTTGTTAGACTTTGATCTGAGCCATCAAAGGTATTTCAGCACCTAATCCAGTGGCAGTACAAATATTTCCAAGATTCTGTGTTTCATGATCCTCTGAAAATGTTGTTCATAGTAATTTTGGAGCTGAAAATACAAATTTTATAGAATATTATAAAAGGAGAAAGGTGTTCAAGAAAAAGTGAAAATTCTTTTACTTAGACATTAACTGAGTGCTATTAAGATTCACTGGACAATGACATATTCCAATTTGAGATTTTTTTTTTTTTGAATCAAGATAGACACATGGTTTGACTTTCAAGGTGAATTATCCTTTCACTTTTCAATATTTTATTATAATTCAAGATAATATGAGTCCATGAATAAAAATGTAGAATCTCATGCATTGATATTTTTTCAGTATTATGTACTGATTTAGATGGCCATCCGTAAGAAAAGTGTACAAAGAAAGGACATGGTCAAGTATTCCATACACTGGCAAGATTCTTAATAATGTCAGGCAGATTTCTGGCATTTTGAGGATTTTAGTCTCTTGCTTTTGACTCATCCACTGTAAACACATTTTCTTGTAAAGAGAATAACAAAAGTATGGCTCCATATTCCACTGTAAAATTTCAAGTGTTTGTAATAATATTGAAATTTTACAGTGTAAATGTGTCTCTCAATCTTTTATGCAGTGAATTCTTTACAAGTAATAATACCAAGATGACACTCAGACTGATAAATATAAGAATCTGGTCCATTGCCAGTAGCAATTTTTCTTTTACCTCAATAGGCTTTGGATCATGTTACACAGGAATAACACAATCTGTTATGTTTATTTCTTCACATTGAAGCATGTGGGTTGTCTGCAAGTGCATGTCAAAATGTTTTGAGGTATTTCATCGAAGTTAAAATAATGCTATGACAACCATTCTAAAACAAAAAACAGAAATTAGATCTAGTCATTAGTATCTCTGTTAGTTTCTTGGTTTTAATACTACTTCGAGATCTTTCCATGCCTCTTGTTTTTAAAAATCAACTCAAACCACAGGATATTTTGTTAAAATATTGAATTCATTTAAGAGAAAAAAATTCCTTTAAACCAAACCAAACCAAACCAAAAATTAACTTAATAAAAAATTCCAAGTAGTCCTTCTTGCAAAGAAGCTACTCATATTTGTCTTTTAGCAGGACTTTTTTCTTCTACAAATTTCTTTCAATATATTTTACTATAAATTATAATAATATACATTTATATATAGGTTACTACTACTGCTTTGGATAGGCATTAGTTTGTGTTTGCACAGTTCTAACACAAATATTCTTATCCATTTTGCTCTGGAAATGATCATTAATAACACAAGAGAATAAATCATAAATCAGAAAGAACACTGCAGTTTGGAATAGCAAGTGTCTGGCTCTGTACATGTAGTTATCAGAGAGCTGGGGGAATTCTTGGAACATGACACATAGGCAGACTAATAACTTCATGCACAGTATCTTAATACCCTGAAGGAAGCAGAGTTTGGAAGAGAAGAATAAAGTGATGTTGGGGTTTTAGGAGGTTTCTTTTTGTTTTCTTTTTCTCTCAAAGAATTTTTCCCCATACAAGCTGCCAAAGAGACAAAAGACCTGGCCACAGGGGGAGGGGTCTAGCTGGCCAGCCTCTTTCACCTGAGGTTTTCTCGTGTGGGGCAGAGAGGTCGCGA
>VZTE01004114.1:507787-599582 GCA_013397775.1 Eulacestoma nigropectus | reverse complement strand
TATATATATATTAGTAAAGAACTGTTATTCCTATTCCCTATATCTGTGCCTGAGAGCCCCTTAATTTCAAAAATTATAAACATTTGGAGGGAAGGGGGTTGCATTTTCCATTCCAAGGGAGGCTCCTGCCTTCCTTAACAGACACCTGTCTTTCAAACCAAGACAAGTGAATAGAAATAAAGAGCTTATACTAAAAAAGTATCAAATTTTAACAGTTCAGCCATCCCTAGCATCATGCCAAGGATCAGTATTTTGAAGTAAACAAATTGCCAAATGTATAAATATAAAAAAGTCTTGTAAGTAATACAGCTAAACTTTTCAAAGCTAGTCAACACTGGATTAACTTTCAGGAAGAGTAGGTCACCCAGCTTTAACTAAGCTGTTTCATTTAGAGCAGTACCATTTAGTACTCTCAAGTTAATCCATGTATCTGCAGGATGTTCAAGTAAGAAAACAAATTGTAATGAGTTGTGATTTGTTAAACTTAACAGCCTATGAGCTAGGTCAATGTGGGGTTTAGAAATCATCTTCCATGGCAATAATATGAAAGTGTGAAATCAACTTAATTTAGACTTTCAAAAAAAAATCAAACCTGCTTTATTTCCAGTGACCTGCAAGTTTATTTAATATAATTTATAAACCTTTGGTTCAAGTGTAAATTTAGGGACATATACCATTTTGTTTTGGAAGTAGTCAAACTCTGTTGTATTAAGACATTTATTAATCTTGTAAAAGTTATTGTATCAACCTAATTAACTGAACTGATTTGTAAACAAGGCCTTTGTGCTATCAACAATAACTAATAGTGTATAGCTCTGTTGTATACATTAAAGGTACAAATGCATAAATTTTAAACAGAAGGTAATAAACAGGGCTGTCACTGTAAATGCAGTACTGAAAGACTTCCCTGTGAATACTTGAGGACCAAAATGGGAAGAATGTGATAGTGCCAGGAATAGTTTCCTTTGACTTCATCCTTCCATTTCTCATGCTAAACATATACATAGTCTAATAAACCTCTTCACTCTATGAGAGTAGGTTCACAGTAGGTTCAAAGATAACTCTTTAGAGAACCCTGCCACTAGATGAATGGCACTTATTGCAGCATCCTTAAGACGTGCCACTTACTGAAATAACAGCTGAAATGGCTCTGTGGGTCTTCTCTTTGCCTTTCCCTTGATACTGAAGAATAAGAAGGCCCAGAGAGTTACAGCAATAAGGTATGCTTGTCACCTTGAACACTGAAATAGTGTGATGTGTTGGTCCACCTGAGTAAGGACACATTGACTTTTTAGTCTCACCCTTTCTGCCCATGCCTTTTCCTTCTATCATTATTAAAAGGCTTCAAATGGAAAAGAAACCCCTCATTGTCCTATTACTTTCTAAAATTATTTATTGCTGCATCAGTTGCATTCTATTGCCTTGGTTCTTGTTCCTCTTGTCTGCCAGATGCAGTGGTAACATGGTTCCCTGGATTTGTCAATGTATGATTTGATTTTGTATGAGTTTGATTTTCTCTTTCATTTTTTTTATGGCATATTCAATCTATCAAGCTGATCTGAATTGTTGTGCTATTCACAAACCAAACAGGTTAACAGTTGTTTGTGGAAGCACAGCTTTTCTCTTCCTTTTTTCCCTCTTGTGTTTAACCACAAGCAAGAAAAAATAGTATAGAGAAATTGATTATATAATTTCAGGTTGCTAATATGTGAAAACTATTCTATTTTTCCTGTTAGTGTACATATTGTGAAAACAATGAAATGAGGAAAAATAATCACTAGATGCTTGTAACATGTTACAATGACTTTCTATTTATGCATAGAACTAGTGAATTCCACTCAAGTGGGCTACACCTCATCTTTGGCTAGGTGTACCTCCTTTTTTCTAATTCATTGCCCTGCATCATAAATTCTCCAAATGCGTTGTTGTTGTTTTCACCTCCTTTTTACTTTTTCATACAGTGATTACAAAGTGATACACTTTGGCTCATTAGTCTGATACATGGGTGACAAACCAGTATTGAGATATAAAAATTCTGGTTTTTTAAGGGGATAGCCAGACTCATCAAAGACTTACTGAAAAAAAAATGAGTACCTTTCTGCAATGTTCACAGATCACAATTTTTTTCAGACAGGTTGTTAAAGAAAATATTTTTAGAAAGGTAAGCTGTTTGAAATACCCATACAACTGAGCACGCAGAGATAGTCTGACAATGCTAACTTGTTAGAGAGGAGTGAGCATTTTGGTTAGTCTACTTTCAACCCACCTCACTATTTTCCATTTCTCTGTGCAGCAAGAAACCCATTCAGAATTAGTGATTGTCATCCTATTTATTCATTCATACATCATTTAACAGGAAGGCTGCCATTTTTCACATTCTCCCAGCTGCAGGCACTGGTAGGCAAACAACTAATTCCTTGTGGAAGGTAAACAATTCTGGCAATCTACACTGTAATACGTATATTAGTGTTATGCAATTGTAATAGGCACATAAAACAGTATGTGTCCACAGGCTCTTGCAAATGAAGTCACGGAAGTCCTATAAGCCAGAGGAATTAATTTTTTTCTTTTTATTTTTTTCTGGTGAGGAAATGTTTCCTCTGAGGAATGAGTGCATTTTTATTCGTTTGACTTTATAGCATATCCTGAAAGCCAAAGCTCTAATGATAAGGAAAGGAATGCATACAGAATCTCTGAAATATATAGGTGGCAACTTTTCTTAGCCGTTTTCATTCCATTAGTTGCTCAAGGCTCATTATATGAACATAAACTGTTCAGTCTGGAGAGTGTCATGCTAACAGATTTACTTAATGGATTTTATTTCATCATTTAAACGGTTTGAATGCTAGACTTGTGAGAGAGTGGGAAGACTCAAGAGTAATGTCTGGGTTGTAAAAAAATTTGAAAACGCTGTTCAAAAGAAAATCATATGAAAAATATCTCATGGCCAGATCCTGTATCTGCTGGATTTCTCTACATGTTTTAGAAAGAGGAGGAGGATCATTCAGGGGTTTTTTTTTGACTTTAACCTTACAGAGAAGAAAAATTACAGAATTTGTTTAGGACCATGTCCAGAGTTTTCCAAAACACAGGTGGAGTAAATGAGTTCAGAAAGGTATGAAGAACAGATGAGGGAAACTGTTGGGACAGAAAAAGCTCAAATGAGATCAGAGAGTAAATGCAATTTGATAGAACAATCCAATCCAGGGACAGCAGCATATCCCTGTCCAAAGTCACTTTATTGATACTTTATTATTTTTTTCTGATGACACTTCTAGTATAATCAAGAAACAAAAGCAGATTAATCCTCCAAGTTAGCTTTCTCTAAGAAGGTCTGGGAAATTTTGTTTTCCTAAGTGTCTTCGGTACATCTCTACAGAAAAAGCTAACTGCAATGTTTTCCATAAGTAAAGTTTTTTTGAGCAGAATCACAGAATCACACAATGAACTAGGTTGGAAAAGACCATTGAGATCATCTAGTCCAACCTGTGATCTAACACCTCCTCATCAACTAAACCATGGCACTGAGTGCCACATCCAGTCTTTTTTTGTCACATGTCCAGGGATGGTGACAGGCTATCAAGAATGCTATTACCTTTCAGCAGAGATTTTCCTTCATACAGCAAGAAAAAGTAGATTTTTTAAAAGAGGTTTGCTTGTTTTTAAAATAGTGCGGTTAAAATTCACCTTAAACATCATCTATTCCACCATGACCGTTCATGAAAGTAGCCATACAGCCCAATTGGAACCAGCTCTGTGCTTGAGAATGAAGAGAGTTTAGTCCATATACTAACAATGCCATCTATGTAATTTTACAGAAAGCTTTAGGTCTCTAATTTTAAGATGACAGTGTGGACTGACTGAATTGCCCAGAATTTTGGTCAGCTGAGCAGAGCTTGTCAGGTATTTCCAACATACATACATTACTAAGTATACTTTGCATGTCACTAAATATATGCTATGGCCCAGAGTATTATATTCTAATATCAGATTTTGAGCTGCATAATTTCATTGTGTTTTTTCTTCTATTAAATGAAGTGAAAGACAGTAATTTCCTGGAATTAGAGGAAAAAAATGTGAAGAAAGGTACCAATTATTTGCACAAAAGAACACTTCTGCAGCCAGCAGTAAGCTTTGGTTTCCACTTTTTGCATTTCCTACTTCACTATTACTGTGAACATAAGATAAGATATCTGTTTCTAGTGTTCCCTTGATTTTGGGGTTTTTTTCCATTTCCCATGTTCTCATCTGATGTCTTTTCTTAAAAAGAGGGCTAAAGGAATATATTCAATGGAAGAGTTTTGTAGATCTAACAAAGTAGAAGTTTCTGGGAAAGCATGGTTTATATGAAGTGTCAAAGAAAATGGTACAGTGCTTTTAGCATAGTCTGAATGAAAATCTCACATGAGAGATACTTTAACATGATGAAGATAATTCTTTCCATCTGTTGGGCTTTATCTACAGTAAGAATAAGGGTTTTGATTTTAATCTAAATGTCAAGCTGGTACAGACGTCTATGTATGTCAAACTATCTGCTTTGACATGATCTAATGTAACTTGCATCCTGTAATGTATAATTCATGCTATAGGGAGTGAAGTATTATCATTTTTCCACGAATAAAAGTGGCTTTGCCATGTTCACCATTCCAGAAGAATAGTGGATATTTCAATCTCTAGTCTCAGTGGTTTTATAAATCAAATAAATTTTAAAAGATCACATCAATAAAAATTCTTCCATTAAAAAGAATTTGTTTCAAATACAAGCATATAAGCTGGAAAAGATGAAAGTCACATAAACTACTCTCAAGTAAAAATATACATTAATTTCATAGACAAGAAACATCTTTGCTACCTTTTTTTTTTTCTACTGAATATGTTTCATGTAAAAAAAAATAGACAATGACAATAAGAAAATCTCCGCATGACTGCATGTCATAGTAAGTTATAAGAACATATTATCTTTAGTAAGAAGTCTGTGACACAGGGAATGGGAAAAATGTTTAAGTAAGGATGATTTCAGATAAATTCTGGAAATATTTCATTTTGGATTGATCTGACCTATTACAGAAAAACATTTCCCTATCATAGCTTCTTTTTTTCTTTCAGCTGGAATATCTTTATCTCTGGATGTCATGGGTTGAAACTGAGTTGATTGACAAGCTTTTAAGCCAATGCGCTTTTGTGAATTTTGCACATTTAAACCCCGTGCAAGGGAGGGAAGTTCCTCTCTTGTTCCCGGTCTCTTGAGGGAGAAGGGGGGACCTCTGAGCCACGGGCGGCCTCCGGGCCCGGCCCGGGCTCCTGCCTGCCCCCCCCTCACCCCTCTCCTTTCCTCACAGCTGCAGGCAGCTAAACTATCTATGGACTGCCCATAGCCGAATTCACCTGGCTCGGCTTCTGAATCAGGAGGGGCCTCCCCTCCCCTTTCATGCAGACCAGGGGAGCGTCCTCTCCCCCCTCATGCAGCCTGCGCAGACCCAGCGGGACCAGCGGAGCCTCCTTTTCCAGCCTGCACAGCTCGCACCGAGCTGAACATCAGCGCAGCCCGTGGGGAAAGACGTGAGGGAGAAGAACATGGCGGCTGCACGGTCAGGGAGAAAGAGAAAGTCAGTCACGTGGGACGACGCTGAGATGGCGGCAGGAGAAAAGGGTGTGTGCGTTCGGGTGCCAGTCTTAAAACCCCTTCTAGCAGCTGCGGAGAACTGGACTCTTTAAATCATTTTAAAGTATGGGGAGATGAAAATCCATGCCCGTGAGAATTCATGTTGCAGCCTGTGAAGATGTAAGAAAATGCCTATGCCAGGCCATGTAGTTGTGAAGCAGCTTTTAGAGGTTTGTGAAGAAGCAGAGAAACCCTTGTGTTTAAGCTGGAATAATTTGTGTTTAAAAGAGACTGGAAGCAGAGAACCTTTGTGTTTGGGCTGGAAGAATTCTTCTTTAAAAGGACTTGTAACCCCGTGTGATGGCCCATGATTGCAGTATGAATATACTGTGGAATTTTCATGGGAGAGATTTCACTTCAGTAGATAATTTCCAGGCGGACTACTGAGTATGTGAAAAAATGCCCACGACATGGCAGAATGAACCTTTTTCCCTAAGCATAACAAAGAGACTTTTAAAGACTGTAACACTGACCAAAATTGTTACCCTTTGTGCGAGTTGGTAAAGGAGGGGGGAAGAAGTTTTTGCTTGGGGAGTGCTGGAAGGAAGAGAGTTTTGCTTTAACTTCTTTTTATTTCTTGTTACTTTTAACTCTGTTAGTAATAAACTTCTTTATATTCTTTGAAGTTTTAGGCCTGCTTTGCATTTCTTCTAATCCTTATCTCACAGAGTGAAATAGATGTGATCAAACCACTACACTGGATCACATCTGTTTTTAAAGGCCTAGGTATATTATAGGATTGACTGAAAGATACGCACTTTTCAGGAAGGTTAGATTGAAACATAAGACGGATAAAATCAGACTTCATAGCAAACAAATGAAGACTGTTTCAATATGATAGCCTAAACAGGCCTTTACTATTATTTGAAATGGCTTAAGATATTGCACTTGACATTTGGCTTCAGCTTTAAAGGTATGGCTATCTTAAAACTTTGAGTCTTACTTGCCTGGTCCATATGTCTTGCATCTTCTTATTCCTTTAAAACAACACTAGTTGGGCAACTAAATCCAAAGACTGTAACACAGTCCAGTCAGACAGTGGCATGCAAATAACCACAGGGCCACCAAGAGTCAAAAAAAACCAGTCATTGTAATCAACAGACACCTAATCAATACAGTTAATGAAGGAAGGAGAGTCTTTTAAGTAAGAATCTAGTGGTAAGAATTCACTGACCAAATGTTATGATTGGCATTTAGATAACTAGTGCAGATGTAGACCCTAACAGGTAGACAAATGCATGTAGGCATAATCTGAATTCCTTAGTGGAATATATGTATATAGAGATTGAGATGTGAAGGCTCAGAAGACTGAAAAATGAGGCCAGTTTTAAATGTAAAGGGAAACTTTTCTAACTTAAGATACTCATCTATTATTAATCATCATTGCTTCATATGAAAAACTTGCTGGTTTTTTCACCTATACTCCTAATCAGCAATCAGTATACCACACCCCAGATCTGATGCCTTTTCACTGACGCAGTCAACACATGTAGTTAACTGTGATGGCTTTTAGCCACAGAGGTGATCAGGCTTGAGAGTTGTTTAACAACCAAATCTTGGAAGAGAGGTCAGTTTTTTCTCTTTCTTTTCCATTTTTCCTCTTTTATGACTGATGTTTTTATGCTGCAGTCTCCCTCCCACCTGAGGTTATGCTCCTGATAATGCATGTCTTGGTTTTGGTTTTGCCATTAGCCATTTCACATATTCTGCACAATGCCCTGCCTACTTGTAGCACTTTTTACGTACGTTTTGTCTGGAATTTTTTTTCCTGAAAGTCTCCTAAATGCAACTACATGTCTTTTCCTCTTTGGAGTTCATGTGGCTTATAAACTCATATAAAATGCTTAGAACATAGAATCATAGGTTGGAAAAGGCCTTTCAGATCATTGAGTCCAACTTCAAACCTAACACTACCAAGTCCACCACTAAACCATGTCCCTAAGTATCACATACTAAGTCATAGCTATTTCATAGCTATGAAATACCTCCAGAGATGGTGACTCCACCTCTGCCCTGGGCAGCCTGTTCTAATTCTTGTCAGCTCTTTCAGCAAAGAAATTTTTCCTGGTATCCATTTTAAACCTTCCCTGGAGCAGCTTGAGTTAATTTCCTTTTGTTCCATCACTCGTTACTTGAGAGAAGAGACTGGCACCCACCTTGCTACAGCCCTGAGCCTCTTTTTCTACAGGCTAAATAACCTCAGCTCCCTCACAAGTTTTGCTTTCTAGACATTGGCTTTGTTGCCCTTCCTTGGACACACTCCAGTGCCTCAATGTCTTTCTTGTACTGAGGGGGCCCATGGCTATACCATGAAAATATTACAAAATTCTTCTCTACTGTTTTTAGCAACGTCATTTATATTTAGGCTCAAGGCTAGCCAATACCGATTATATCCTTATCAATATATTTTTAATTTATATCACTGGCCTCTCTTCTGTCAATATGAAATGAATCTTGAATTAATGTCTCTAGCAATGCTAAAAATTCTTCAGTGCAAATTTCTAATCAATATTGGGTTTTCTTTTCTTTCTTTTTTTAAATTGGATCTATTTCATGGAATGTTATGACTTGCATTGTAGAGAAAAGCAGCTTAGATTATGGCAGTAAAGCTTTTTTAACATTATCAGTTATTCGTTTATGGAAGCCTGGGACAGTACAGACCAATATTAATTTCTTTTTCTCAGTTGTATATATTTAGACTTACACTGTGATCAGGGGAAGAAGGCATATTCAGCAAAACATTGAGTGGCAGACACCCAAGCATCTCAAAGAATCAGTTGTGAAGTTATCCCATTTTTTGTCAGATCTGGAATTGCACTGAAGTAACATCTTGGTGGAAACCAAAGATGTTTTCTCCTTGTAGAAATGTTGCCTATACACTGAGAAAAGAAGTCTCTGATCTTGAAAAGTTTAATGCCATTGAAAGGTAACATTTGGATCCCAGTCTTCACTAATATTCTTGAAAAATTCTAAGTATGTTGCATAAATCCAAATTGTACACGTTCCTTACTAAATTGCTATAAACTGTTGGCATACATCCTTACAGAATTGCCCTTAGATAGAATATCTATTTTACGAAAAGGTTTCCTGTTCCATTGAAATTCTTTGGAGAAAGAAAAATATTATCTTTAAGCTTTTTCTGCCTTTAAGGATATCACCAAAGTGGTCTGGGAATCTAGTTCTTCTATGCCTGCAGCCTGAGGCAGTAAACAGATTAAAGCAGATCAGATTACTCTCTCTCTCTGTGAAGTTGTTGCAAATCAATATTGTAATGAAGTGTATTATACATGCACCCATATTTTTCCCCCAAGAAGTCATAACTGAAATGATTAAATTTTGAGCGTATTTAGGATACCTGATAAAGAAGAGTGTAGAAAGTTGATACTTGGAAGAGATGTGCTTCTGAGAAATAAAATGCAGGAAATTAATGGTTTAAGAGTAATCTCTTTTCAGGGGTATTTTCACTTTAATATGTCAAATGTGCTAAGCATTTTGAAAGGAAAAATACTGTTAGTTGTTCAGGGAATGTCCTTCAAGGCTCACTAGCATGCAATATAAAAAGAGAAAATGGGAAGGAATTTGGCAAACTTAATGAAAAATTCTAAATGTCTATGCTCAGTATAAAATTGGCTGATAGGGAATAAGTAGAAGTTTCTTTGATCCCTCAGTAGTGAGACGTCACTACTGGTGATTGATGCTCATCACTACAGTTGGGAGGAATTTTTTATATTCATAGGTCAGTATTTCCACTTGCCCCACGGGAAGATGGTCCACAGCTGATCTGTAAAAATTGCAAGCAGCTGGAGCCATGTGGAAACGTATACTCAGTAGCCTTATTAGTGCTAATGGAAGAGGAAGTATTACAGGCTGGTTAGATTCCAGATAAAAAGTTTGATATGCTATCCGCTCCCCATAAAACTCAGAATTTATTTAGTGTTTTTGTTTACATGTATGTCTTTATGTGAGAGCTTTGTTAGAAAGGTTTATAAATTATACAGGAATTAGAGCATTATCTTCTGTCAGTGACCTACATAAAACATATTAGAGTTAGTCACAATATATTAGAATAGCCTAAAGAGAATATCTTACTTCTCTGTCACTAAACTGTCTCCCACCATCACAGCCTTAGGGCATGAACACACCCTGTTTCTTGGTTTGGGTTTGGGGATTTTTTGTGTGTGTGATTTATATTTTATTTTATTTTATTTTATTTTTGGATTTTTGTTTAGTGTGTTATCTCTGCCCCCTCCTCCCCATCACCCTATAATATGAGTTTTTGCACAGAATTAGATGCACTGGATGCACTAATGTGGCTATAGTTTACTTCCTGATGCCTTTGTCTTTTTGCAAGTCATGGGAGTATGATTTATTCAATTTTAGAATAGAGCTGTGTCTTTTTGAGATTGTGTTACGAGAGATACATACCAATGGAAAGGTTGTGGGAATTCTAAAGTTTCCTTCCTCAAAATTTCTTCCTCCAACTTTCCAGATTATAACATTTTATAATAAGACTGGTGCAGAAGTCCAGTGCAAATTTCTGGGTATCTACTTATATTTTCTTTTCCTTTAATACAACAAAATAAAATACTCCACAATCCTTGTGGATCCCTCCCAACTCAGCATATTTTGTGATTCTGTTATTTAGATTGGACGTAAGAAGGACATTCTTTACGCAGAGGGTGGTGAGACACTGGATCAGGTTGCCCAGGGAAGTTCTGAATGTCCCATTCTTGTAAGTGTTCAAGGCCAAGTTGGACAGGACTTTGGTCAGTCACAGGACCTAGTCAAGTGGAAGGTTTCACTGTGTGTGGAAACAGAGGATCTTTAAGGTCCCAAACCGTTCTATGATTCTATGATATGTTGTGGGATATCCTTTTGGTCATTTTGGGTCAGATATTTTGGCCATGTCACCTCCCAGCTCCTTCTGAACCCCAGCCTCATCACAGGCAGAGCAATTGGAGAAATAGTGAAAGACCTTGATTCCATGCAAGCACTGTTCAAGCATAACTAAAACGGTGTATTTGCAACACTACTTTGGTCACTAATCCAAAAATAACACCATCCAAACCCCCATGAAAAAAACCCCAACAAACGCTATCCCAGCCCAGATCAGTAAAGAAACATGGTATCTAGTGTTCGCTGGTTTCAAGAATGAGTTTGCAACAATGAAACTTTTGGGATACTGGAATTATTTTTCTGATTTAACATTCGATTTATGTTATTATTATTATCTTATTATTATCTTATTATCTTTACCCCATATTTTATTATTTCTTGAGTTTATTCTTGTTCACTGTTTGATCTGCCTACAAATTTAAAGTATATTAGATAACATTTACAACATTGGACACTTTCTTAAAGATGCTGAGCATGCGAGTTTCCTGAAAGTAATTTATTAAGTTCCTGAAATATTTGTTGTTTTTTTTTTTCCCTTTCAGAAGCTGTAATGAATAATGCACTACTAATGAGCAACTGAGATACCATTCCATCTTGCAGAATGACCATTTTTAGGCAGTCCCATTAATAACATCACAAGTACATGTAAATACTCAGGACAGAAAAATAAAACTCTTATTGTCCTCTCCTGTGGCACATATACTTATCTATTTTGTGTAGTGTGAAACAAATACTTGATTTTAAATGTCTCTATTGCTCTTATTGCTCTGTCTAGTCCTGGAAAGTTTACAAGATTATAGTTTGATGAGAGGTTCTCTGTGCCAAAAATCCTCCCTTGTTTTTATCAAAAAAAAAAAATTTCTCTCACCTCTTTTTCTTAACAGCCGCTGCTAATTGCTAGCAAATGTGACTATCCAAGAATATAACAACAGTTTGACTTATCAAGTGAGTTAGGTATGTGAAATGAATAGACCCCATAGCAGGCAGGATTTTAAGCCTGGCAGCAGCACCATTAACACATCTTGAATTCCCTGGTAATGATAAACTGCATCAATCAGATAATTGTTTTAGTTCTTATGGTAACTGTAATGTGACCATTCCAGAGCACTTTATAATATAACTAACTGATAGAGACATGAAACCAGTAGGAGGTGCAAGACATGGTTGTACTTCTGTAGCAGAAGTTTTCCAGATATTACTGAATATTTCAGGCTGTCTGAGGTGTTAGGTTACCCCATTTTCACAGTGCTGGGAAGTTAATGCTGCCTAATACACAGCTAACAACTTTATTCAACTAACAACTAACATTCTTTATTTCACATGCACTTAGGCACCTCAATCAAGATGTGCTGCAATGTACAATATCTATCAATATGTTCAGGAAAAAAACACCTTCTTTTGAAGACGCTGGCACAGTCCAGGAAGATAAATATTTATTTAAAGTGGAAATGTGTAAATAATGTTTTCTGATGCTGATCTTGTCATTGAAATGTAATCATGGTTATAATCTTCTACCTGTAAGAAGGAAAGATGCCAGATATGAGGACTTATACATATTTAATGAATAATAGGGGGAGAAAAAAGAATACCAACAGACCTGCAAAATGTCTAACACTCTTTTAGCAGAAAAGATACTGACCAGAATGAGCATAGTGAGTGGATATAAAGTGCACAACTGTATATGTCAGTGCTTCAAAGGAAGTTCAGAATCTTTGTAAACAGATTCTCCACAGGAAGCATAACAAAATGTTATAGGCTGAGCCACCTTTGCAATGCCGTAATGAAACAGGTGACACCATCTTCATGTGCAATGAACAAATGCTCATACAGGAAGACAGAGAGCAAGGCCCTTGGCCAATACTTTCCCAAACAAATCCTCTCCACAGTGACTGTGCTGGTACTGATGTAGCAGCAGAAGTTCACAGCTTGGACCAGAATGTGAGGACTAGTGGCTAAGTGAAGTAAAAGGCAGCAGGACCTTTTCCCTTTTGATGGGATCAGCCCTTTTTCTCATATTGTTTCTGGAGTCACTGCTCATCCAGGAAAACCGTGGTCACAAACGTAACAGAGAAACAGAAGTTTCACAGCAGGGTTCACACTATGCCTGACACTTCTTTTCTGAGTGCTTGAATAACTATAAAGATCCAATGTTATTTACAATTTTAGGATTTTTGCAAAGGAACTGGATCGAAACCTGGTATACTACTTGGCCTAAACCTATGTCAGAGCTGTATTTCCTGTCTGTTTATGTCTGGGTGATGCTTCCTCTGGGAGGCTAACAGTCATTTTAAAATGGCTTTTTAGAGGTCAAATACCAAGCAAATTAAAGTAGTTTGTAAAGATAATAGACCACTACAGGATCAAGTCAAGTGATTCTGTGAAAGTCACGTAATTCATTAATACCTAGAACTTAAATATGCTTCATACTAACAGATTATTACCATGTGTGTGTGTGTGTGTGTGTGTGTGTTTATAGTGCTCATATTTGAAAGTAAGAAGGTAGGTTCCATCCAGAGCTGAAATTAAAATTAACAAGGATAATGGAAATATCTTTGTCTGTAATTAACTTACGCAGTCATGAAGCTGAATAGCACAAATGGCTTGCAATAAGATAAAAACAAAAATCAAGGCATGTTTTCCAGTGTTATTGCTAATTAGAAGATGATTCCAGATGGAAGCTTAATGCTTGAAAATTTCATTGACTTGAATAGAACACAAAAATTTCAACAGTTAAAAATAACAAATTTTGACCATCTTAATAACAGGAAGGAGAAGAAGAAGAAAACAATTGTGGCCTATTTCAGTGTGAAAACTTGATTTCCATACATATAAAACAGTTTTGAAGGGGGTTGCTAATCTATAACTGTGAATGATAATTTTAAAAAGAAATGTCATATAATCTTGTGTCTAGAAGATATACATCATCTAGAAGATATATAGTATGTCTATACTGAAGTATTGAGATAACCAAACTAGTTTTAGTTATTCGCCAAGGCACACAGAGCAGTGGAGAGCAGAGCTAAGGAGCTTAGCGAACAAATATTCGTGACTGGAAAGCATGTGAAAGTTGAGTATTTTTCATATTGATAGCTCTTTGCTGTCTTTACTGATTCCCTTGATACATGTCTTGATACTGATTCCCTACACATAGCTTTTAACTGTGTATATTAAACACTGACTGTCTTGAGTGTTTTGTATTATATTTTTAAATTGCACATATTTGATAGATGCTGCTGGTTTTTTATCTCAGTATGTAATCTAATTTCTGGTCCAAAGTTTGGGCTAGTTATTGAGTAGCTATGATTGTACTGCCTATAAAGTTTCACATCATATTGTCTTTCCTGTGGAAAATAATAAATTAACAGTTAAAAGACTCACTGATCACTAGAGCAAATTCTTCTGTTATAATATGAAAACAAGTTTTATTTAAATTCTGTAAATTTTTCCAATGTCATCAGTACTCCTTGGGACATGAAGATGAAAGGTGACTTTATGCGGTATTTTTTGTGCTGATATATGTGTTTTAGATTTTCCATGTAGAAAACACAAGACTAGACTAAAATATTTCCATTTGGAAGAAGCATACAATTATCTAGTCCAATTGCCTGACCACTTCAGGGCTGAAGAAAAGTTCAAGCGTATTTTTGAGGTACATTAATACGGTTTTTCTTCTAGTGGCATATTGTTCAATATGCTTCTTCTGTGGCCTCTTCAACACTGACAGGCATTGGGCACTGACCACCTTTCAGAAAGCCTATTGAAATCCTTGGCAACCCTTTTTGTAAATAAATGTTTCCTGATATCCTAATATTAGCTTCCTTGATGCAGATTTGTATATTTGCCACATGTCCTGTCATGTAACTTAGACCTACTGTTGTACTGACATAATTAAAAAAACCTGTTTTTTTGTCTAACACAACTCCAGCTGAGCTTTGGCCTTTTGTGGTTTCTCAGTACAGATGCAAAGAGCAGCTCTTGTAATCTTTCTGTGCAGCCTGACCTTGCTTCCAGAGAACATAGAATTCATTTAGCTGACTTTGATGGAACTACAAGCACTCAAAAGTAGATTCCCAGGAGACAGCACTAAATAGATTCCTGAGTAGCTTAAAGCATGCTCCCTTGAAATCCAGGGTAGAAACACTGATGTTCTTTTTTCTCATTACCCCAAAAATTTTAAACTCATTTTTGATCATAGTAACCAAGACAGCCACTTACCATCACATCTCTCATGAGTCCGTCTGTATTCACAAAGAACAATTCTAGGAGCACATCTTTCCTCGTTGTCTCAGTGAGTACCTATGATGAGAAATTTTCTTCAACTTACTTCAGGAATTTCCCAGACTAGTTTCTCATAGCATTCTGGAATTCCCAATAGATGTTTGGGAAATTTAAATCTTCCATAAGGACAAGGGCTACCAATATAGAGATTTCTTCTAATTGCATGTAGAATAACTCCTCGATGCTATCATCCTATCTGGGTGATCAGTAGTAGACACACACCTCAATATCTGCTTTGTTTTTCATTCCCTTAATCCTCATCCAGAGGTTCTCAATCACATCATCCTTAACTGTAAGGTCTGTAAAGTATCCCTTATCTACAGTGCAACTCTTCCACATTCCCTGCCCTGCCTACCCCTTCTGAACAGCCTATAGCCCTCGATCTCAGCACGTCAGTAGTGGGACACATTCCACCATGTCTCACTACTACCAGCATTGTCATACCTCTGGGAATGGACTAAAAGACTGATGTTGGTCAGAGTTCTGCTATTTCTCAAACATACAATGAAGGCATTTTTTGCTAAAGGATAATTACCTTCAACCTTGCCCTTCCCTGGTCCCACAGGAACAGGGGGCAGAGAAATTTAGGCTAGAACATAGCTAGCAGCTTGACGGAGAACACAAAAGACTGACGCTGAAGATGGTGGCAAGCATCAGCCTTTATTACAAAAACCTGGCCCTTTTAAGCACTTAGCCGGTTATCTGTTTGCATAGTTTTAAAGCATAACAAACATAATTTCAACCAACCGCCACACACCATGATGTGAACACAGGGCAGTCACGCAGCAAGTTTTTCTATCCCTAATTCAGCAGTGTCTCTTTCCCACAGTCCTTCTCTACTTAGCTGAAGTAACAGGCCTAAGCCATGATTTTACAAAGGCAGCAAGGCCTTCATTTTATAAGGCTTTACCTATATGCAACAGCAACTTTGTGATTAGAAGGGGTTCCTCAAATGGACAACTCTTCCTGTACCTCTCCCCCTGCTTTAATGCTGTATGTCTCCAAGGAAACAGATCAAGCTCTATGTGTCTGCATTTCTTCTAGCACTCAAGATAAGTATCATGATAAAACCTTAGAATGAGGCACTGATTTTTTAATCATTTGATAATATGAATAGAAGAGCTTGATGATGGGGTGTTAATTACATGTTTTAAATTCAAAATGTTATTGACTTCTTATCAACTTGGAAAGACTGTTTTTGTCCTCTGGAACAGGTCTTTTTCCAGCTGGTGGTGAGCCAGCAGAGATCAAAAGTTCACTTAGGACTGCTTTTACTCCTGCTGTTTTTCAGCTGAGAATGAATAGTAGAAAGGACTGAATCATATGGAAAGACATTTGTCACCAGCACATCAAATAATAGATGCCAGTCTGTTTAAGTGGTTACTATTAAATTATGTTAATTTAAATACTGCCATTTGGTGATGAAAAAGTAACTGCTGTACATAGGAAATTTATTTAAATGGCTTTCTATTGTTATTTAGTCTTGAGCACCAAGATCTGTATTGAAATTCACTTAATGTGACATTGAAAATAAGAATTAAGTACATAACTTGTAATAAGTAAACAATTAGAAGTATGATTCTTCATTTAAATAAATTGCTTCATCAAAGACTTTTTTTTCTGTCTAATCTGTCTTCATCTTACTAACTCTTTCTATCTGAATTTCACAAAATCATAATCTGGTCAACATGTACCAACATTTTTTACAAATACCATAAATATCACTTTCTCTGCTGATGTTGAAGCCTTTTTTATTTGTAAGTCAAAAGACAACAGTTAACAGCTTCAAACTATGGAGGCAACCTGACTAGAGTGATTTTGCATCGGTGTTTAGAGGAAAACAAATTAGCATATACATATAAGCACGTTTTGTTACATACTCAAGTAAAAAAGAACCTTCTTGTTAGACAGTTATAATCAATTACATTTTAGAAACATATGACAGCTTTGACTCAATAAAATGACCTAAATTATTTCAATGATGTATGTCTTACCAATGGTTTATATGATTGTATATTTGTATGTAATATATATAATATATTGTAATAGGCAATTTATATGCAATCAACATATTTTCCCACTCCTTGGTTCAAAACTGAAGAAATAGATCCTGTACTGTTTTTCATTCACCTAGAATATTCATCTACACAATCTGGTGTACTTGCTAAGATGGAAAAAATCCCAAACACAAATTCTTATGCTATCACTAATACTACTTTTTGTGACGTGTAGAGTTTGAGAACTGGCAATTCAAGACGTACTCAAGGGGGGGAAAAAAAGGCAAATGGAGGTGGGGACATTTTTGTTAGAACTTTCAACAATTTTTTCAGCATCATGTCCCTAAATGAAATTCCTCAGATTATACAGAGTACACAAATGATTTATTTGCCTTATCAGAGCTACCACAGATCTTGTAGTAACTAAGTTTATAACTTAGCTTTACTAAGCAATAAATAAATAAACCAAGAATGTACTTTTCATGTGGTAATACAATTGGCATGTGTACATTTTTTTGCCAATTATTCTATTTTCTGGGATTACATATTTGGCAGAAAACCCAGAAGTCTACAGCAAAAAACTGACAGGGTCTGTAATTGCTTTTCTTTGATATCAATGAAGTTAGTATTCACACTTATTGTTCCTGTCAGTTTCATGACTGACACACACAAGAAAAAGCATCAGCTGGGTATTTAGACTCTGGTTGAAGAAGATCTTGCCCACAGTTTGGACAAAAATAGAATTTTAAAAGCTTCTAATTCCCCATCTCAGCTGCAAGTGGTTCTAGTTTAAATACATATATACAAATATTTTACACTCTTAGAAAACCAGGACAATTTTAGACAATAGCAAAAATAATCTAACCACATATTACAGGATACTTTATACTCAGCAATTAGGAGAACAGAATGGAATTTAAATGTTTTAATATTTTTTAAATTCAAGTATGAAGGAATAACAAAAAGAAGGGAATATTCACTGAAAGTGAATGGTAGAAAATTTTTACTTGATTAAACATTTCTTCTACACAATGTCTAACTACACTGTGGATCTCCTTATAACTGAAAAATATTAAATCAAAATAGTCAAAAAGACTTAAAAGTAGGATTTGGTCTGGTTTCTGGTCCCAGAATCATTAAATCATAGAATATGTTGAGTTGGAAGGGACCTGTCACAATCATAGAGTCAAACTTCTGGCCCTGCAGAGGACACCTCAAGAGTCACATCATGTGCCTGAGAGCATTGTCCAAAAGCTTTCTGAGCTCAGACAGGCTTGGTGCTGTGACCACTTCCCTGGGGAGCCTGTTCCAGTGCTCAGCCACCCTCTGGGTGAAAAACTTTTTCCTGATATTCAACTCAAAGCCCCCCTGACCCAGCCTCATGCTGTTTCCTCACATCCTGTCACTGGTCACCAGTGCGAAGAGATCAGTGTCTGCCCCTCTTTTTCCCCTTACAAGGAAGTTGTAGACTGCAATAATGAGGTCTCCCCTCAGTCCCCTCTTCTCCAAGCTGAACAGACCAAGTGACCTCAGCCACTCTTAATACAGCTTCCCCTTCAAACTGTTCAGCATCCTCATCGCCCTCCTTTGGATGTTCTCTAATAGCTTAATATTTAACTGGTCATAACATTTGGAATGGATTCTGGTACTTCTTACATAGGGTTTAAATAAGTCCCTTTCTGTTAAAAAGTTGGAGAAAAAATAATGTGGGTATAATGATAAATACAATAGTGAAAACTTCTTATGTTTTTCGTGCAAATTTCTGGAGTAGGTACAGAGGTAGGATAGCTCTCTCAATGGCTCTAATCCTTGATATTTTATATTAATTTATAATATATCTTAGTGTAATAGTAATTAAATATCAAAGAGAATTATAGGCAAGAATCGGCACATAATATATCAAAGAGGATGCAATCCTGAGGCTAATCACTGTTGTAATAAGTGTGTAGGGAGTGATGTTAACCATGATGGATGCTTCGACAGCTAAGAGGATCATAGTCATTGAAACGAGTTGTCTCCACAATGTGGAAGCACTAAAAAAGGAAACAAGGTCTTGAAGTTCAAGTATTGAAGTTCTTACCAGCCATTTCCATGATTTGGATTCAGGATTGTCCAGCTACTGCTATAGTTTTTGACTGCAGCAATGTGTGGCGTGTAACCAGGACTGTCTTCTTGCTTACTTAATCTTAAATAAAAGCAAGCTCAGAATTATCTGCAAGATACTGGCATTTTAGCTCAAGTTTTCTCATTAACCCACTTAAAATATGGAATAATTTAGACATGAAACCTCACCCTAGTGAAAGTCTTGTGGGCTTTGGATGTAGAAAACGACTGTTAAGAATTGGTTTTGAGGTTTGGTCTAGCTTAGATTCTCAGTTCTTAATTGGACTATTTCCTATTTGCACCTTCAGGTCTGCCTATAAAATATGTATTTTAAACTGTGAATGGACAACACACAAGGATGTGTTTTAAACAGCAGAATTTTATTCTGTATTGTTACTTAGTCTCAAGACCAAAAAGATTCAGGCTGGAGGGAAACAGCAGGTAGCATGTAAGTATACATGTTCGATTTGCAACTTAGAGGTTTGTATTTTTTGTCTTTCTAAGAAAACAGGAGGTGGATTGCAGGAAATATTTATGTGCTCATCATCAGTGAAAATTAGCTCATCCTGGCTTTCTGTCTCTTATAAAAGACAAGCAATCACTTTCAAGGCCCAGTGGTATGTGTTTTCCTGAAAAGGAAACAAAGACCACAGGGCTACAGCAGGGTTGACAGAACAGGAGCATCACTAACAAAGGCGCAGTCCGACACTGACCGAACAAGGCAAGCAGAGCAGGTCTGGTGAGGGCAACAAGGGTCAGCCAAAAGTGGTGTTTGCCAGATAAGTCTGTGGTGATGAGGAAGTCTGAAGGTCAAGCCAGGATGTCAAGTCAACAAGGCAAGGCCAGGATCTTCATTGTGCAAGGCCTGTGCTGTTGCTCAGGCAAGGACCGAGGCAAAGCACCTGAGCTTCTCTGCAGCTCCTAAGCCAAACCAAGGAGGCCCTAATGAGGTTTTGCACAGCTTTTTCTAACAACTAGTTCTCTTCACAGCATCTGGATTCAAGGTTACACAGTTGCCCTACCTTTGAGCTGACCTTAAATGAGTGCAGGCAGCCAAACCCCTGCAGCAAGGCTTAAGAGTTTGATGGAACGCTTGCTGCAATAGCCTGTCCTTTTTTACTGTTTTTTTGTTCAGAACTCAAACTGTTGAACTTCTGGTTTGTATTTAAAGAAGGTAATACTGTGTGTGAAATTCCTCTTTTGGAGGTAATTTAAACTTTATGAACATGTTTTTTCTGTATTAATTGTGTGGTGTCTAGGGACCATAGTTCAAGTTATTAGGAATTGTTTTCTTGTATATCTGTCTGAATACAACTTTTAGCATGCTGGAGGGCAGATATTGATTGTAAAAGGAGCACTGAACCTCTTGTGTTTCCACATGAAAAACAAAATACCAATAGTAGTGGGGAAGGGTATCTACTTGAAGTAATTTAATATTTTCAGCATTCAGTTGGTCAGTTAGAGCCTTATCCAGAACAGACTTCTGCTGAAATGAGAGTTGATCCTTTGTTTTCATTGAAAACTGTAAAGTATTCTCATCCTTTCTAACTGTTCCCTCTGGTAACCTTGAACCAAGTAGTCAGTACACGGTAATGAGCCAATTCATTACATTCATTGCGGTCAGATATAGGTGTGACTGTTTCCTGAGCCTAGCATTTCACTTTTTCAGGATGCAGAGTTCAATTACTAAGCTTTGGATCCATGCCCTTTGTCACATCTGCCTGTTACTTTGTGCTAATCTATAATTGCCGTAAAGATTTTGTGTTGGAGAGACCAGTTATTTACAATGACTAGATTTTAGGTTTGTTGGTTTGTTGGTTTTTTGTTTGGTTTTGGTGGGTTTTTCTTTTTTGTCTGCCTGTCATTTTATTGTCATTTGATGATGTTTTCATGAATACTAAAGGTGCTCTATTAACATATTAAATAATAAAATATTTACCTTTAAGCTCCTTTAGAACGGCTGTGTCTTGCTTTCTAGGGTAATCACTTTTTTGGATGAAATGTCAGGCAGGCTTTATGAAGCATTTGGTGCATCTGTTCCAGTCTGTCTTAGAGTACTAGTCTGTATTAGAGAACTCAGTCTATAAAATTTTGTAATTTATCTTCTCTTTCAAGTCTGAATTAGAATAGTCATGGGCTGAAAGAGAGCTTAAAGCTGATATGGTCCTTGTAACAGTAAATAATTGAACAGTTATGCTGAGCTATAGCCTGGAGTATTTGTGTTCATTCAGTTCACAATTTTAGGCAGGTGTGCTTGTAGAGTGAATCCTGCAGATAACTGAATAGTGAAAGGAAAAGAGAGCTTTGCCAAAATGATGGCACCAAAAAGACTAATTACTTCAAAGATTAATCTTTGAAGAAAATGATACATTATGTACACCTTTGATATGTAACGAATGTTATTTTGAAGAAGTAAGGTTAATATAAACTAGAGATATTAGAAACCTTTGAATCAATTGTGTTCCTGAGTGCCCAGAAGGACTTGTTGGCTCCCAATCTTATGAAACACTTCCCATTAATTTATTTTATTGCATTTCTTGTTTGGATTTTTTCCCAGCTGATTCCTGAATTTTATTTTCTCATTAGCAGTTTTTAATGCACCTCAATATGTGGCATATTTTTTCTCACATTGTTTTCTGCCAATATTTGTGTTTCTATTGTGTCTGACTATGTTAAGTCAGTGATTTTTAATTGTCAGCTTGATGCTCCAGCTGGCAAATGTGTCAAAATGGTTTATTTGGATTTCAGCGTTTCCATTTTCAGCTCTTGTTTACCTTGCCACACATTCACAGCTTCCTGCCACTTCAGTTGCTAAAATTTCAGTGTGCATCATGGAAATATTGCAGCCTGCTAGATCAAAACATACCTCTCTGTGTCTTCCTGAACCCTATCCAATATTCAAAAAAATCTTCCTTATGGTTTCCATCACTTTGGTAAATGTATAATCTTCCTTGCTAGTCTTGACATCTTCTGGTTTTTTCCTCTCTTATCTCCCCCACCACTGGGGAGCGAGCAGTAATGTGGCAGGAGAAACAAATCTCTGTCATGGAACATCTCAAAAATGACTGCAGACTTTGGAAACATATCAATTTTAAAATGTCACAAAATGGTCATATGTTTAGATTTATGGGTTTTTTCTCTTTTAAATGCAGAATAAAAACCTCTCAGGTATTCAAGTTTCTTTTCATAAATTCTTTTCTCATGTTATTTACCCTAGTCTTTGCTTTATATAGCGGGAAATTATCCTTTGCTCACTATGTTGTTACTTTCCTTAAACTTTGTGTAGTTTTTGCGCAGTCCTTATAGTCTGAAGTCTTAACTGTGAAGGACACAGCATTACTTTTGTCCATAAACTCCATGTCTGTCTCTAAAAGACCTGATATAGTGTTCTAGTATAGTTTCTGTGATTGTTCTATCATATTTATTTTAATAATTTTTTTCTAAGTTGATATTGAAATCTTTAGTGTTAAATCATCATGCTTCCTTTCCCTTCTAAAATTCCACTAAACAAATTTTAGCTAATTGTTTAGAATTATCTTATTGCTTTAGCTATCAAGGTATTTCAAACTTTTTGATTTCATTTATATTAATACTGCAAAAATCTAGATATTGTACCAAGGGAGAAGAAAAGGAAAAATAATTGGAATTAGGAATGTTAGACATGAAACACCAGATACTATGCAAATAGTTAATAAAAAAGGCATTACATGAAAACAAATCTTAGTAAAGGGCAAGGAAGCTTCCTAATAAATTTTAATGAATATTTGAATGGTTTGAATTAATTCTGATAATCTGACCTTTTGATCAATGCCATGCTATTTGGATTAAATGAAGATAGAATCTAGACAGACAAAGAAGAGACAGGTGAGAGGGAAGAGAAGAAAGAACTGAAGAAGCAGATGAGAGGAGTTACAGTAACAGAAATACAATATCTGAAATAATATTTACATGCATAAATTAAAGAGTACAAAGGAATGTCCCTGAACACTGGAATTCACTTTGCTATGGTTAAATAGTTGATACACTTTCTAGCACTTCCAAGCATAGTTAGCAAATTAGAACAGACCAGTATCACTTACATCCCAGGTAGAGAAAACATGAATCAATCTATGCCAGATAGCTTTGGTGTTACGGATCTGTCCTAAGGAGGTCTTAATTTTCTAGTAACAGAAAAACTGTACTAGGAAGAAGTAGCAGGGAGGTACTATGAAATAGTAGCTTGTGTCCAAAAGTAAGTTTAAGTATGGGAAGATTTCTAAAGACAAATGAGTGATCTTTAAACAGAGAGACATTATGGTTTTGATATCTGCAGACAGGTTAAGAAAAAATCATTTTAGGAAGTGCTTCATAAGATGCAGATAATTTATAAAGAATGCAAAGCTGTGCAAAATAACCTTATTCAAATTGAATAAAAGGTTTTCTCTTCAGGTTCTGCTACCATTAAACTTTTAAGTTTAATTTATGATACGGTAATACATATTTAAAACAAAATTTATTTTTTATATTATCTTAGAAGTTAAACTGTTAGGATTTTTCAGATGAAGCTAATTTCATTATGAAGAGCTTAAGCAAGATTTACAAAATACTGTGCTGATGAGTATTAAAAACCTAATGCACAATAGAAAATACAGAGGGTCTGCTTGAAGGGAGAGGATTTACTCTTGATAAGGAAAGGGCATTCTTAGCTATATGTAATAAGACCACTATGGTTGATAGAGAGTTAATCACACTAATGCAATTACAAAGTGTGACCTCTTTTTGTGCATGTAAACTCATTTGTTTGTGGCATGTGAGTTTTAATTGATGGTTATAAACTACATTTATATATGGAATTTTGGAGACTCCTCTTTTCTGTTAATGCTTAATTTAAGCACATCAATGAAAAGCATACTGGTGTTTATGATCTTGCACAGTAGTTTTTGAAAGAAGCATATGTGATCATCTAATATATACCAAGCAAAATTGATACAGGAAAAAAAATGCTTTTCACTAGCATTCAAATGCAGAAAATTACTTTATTCCTTAATACTTTAGGCATTAAGGTAAACTGGTTGACAAGATGAATAGTATGCACGCAATGACTGCATGCTGTACTTTGTAACTGTTGTAGACAGTCTATTAATCTCTTTCATTAAATGTGGGGGTATCAGAAATTTTAAACTGGGCTGCCATGGCTTATCAGTTATCTAGTATCTAAGGTTATTTCTAGTGCCACGGTGGGTTGACCCTGACCAGTTGCTAAGGTCCCACACATCTGCCTTCTCACCCACACCCAACATGATGGGGGAAAAAATGGGAAGGCCAAAAGCAAGAAAACTTAATAAGAGAACCAAAGCAACATGTGCAAGCAAAGCAAAATAAGGAGTTCATTTACTATTTTCCATCTGCAAACAGATGTTTAGCCATTTCCAGGGAAGCAAGAGTTCATCATTCATATTAATTACTTGGGAAAATAAATACCATAACCATGAACTTTCCCCCTTCCCATCCTCTCCCTGGATTAATTGCTAATTGTGGCATCAAATAGTATGGAATAATCTCTTGTCCTGCTTGTGTCTTCTTCAAATTTTTTGCATAGTCTCAAGGTAGGGCAGAGTGGGGAAAAAATCTTCTGATAAGGGAGTCCTATGTAGTTGGTCACCATGGAAGAGGAGTGACAGGAAACCAGTGGCAAAAGCAGAAATTTTCTTAGGAAATAGAGTAGGCAATAGATAATCCATAAAAGGAAAACCGGTGGTGTGTTGTAGATGAACTTCTATATGATAAAAGGCACTGAAGTTTTATTCAAGTACAGTGAAAGTCTAATGGTGAATTTGTTTGAAATAATGAGAACACAGACCGGGAGAAAGATACAATTTATAACATCCTGTGAAGCCAAAGATGAGTTTAATATCATAAGCTCAGCTCACAGTCTCTTCGATAAACTTTGTTACTTGCTTCTCTGAAGCAATTACTCAGATGTGAACTGATATAATTTATGTCTGTGTTATTTTGGTTCTTTCATCCAAAGACATTACCAGGATCCCAATCGTATATGTTAAAAAACAAGACTCAGACAATCCTTGGAAGACTCCTGGAAGATTCCTAATAAAAAATGCTGGATTTGCAGTTAGCCCAAATGTATTACCCCATGGCTATGGAACAATACACACCAGTTTCCAGGTATTATAATTCTTTTTCTTCTAGCTGCAGAACTGTTTTTTTTTCTGGGGGGGGGGGGGTTAATGACCTCATTCAAATTCTAGAAGAACTACTGGTCAAAATGTTCATTTTTGGTAGCAAGGAATGAAAAGTTTATTTGAAATAGTACTAGATTTGTTTATTGATGCATAGAAGTGTGGCAATAGGATACACTTGTTAGGTTTTGACTTACTGAGCACATATTTATCCTCAATATATGTATGCTCACTTGAGGGCAATTTTGATGATGCATTACTAGTAGTTTCTGTATGTAAGAAAACACCTGACACCTCATGGAAGAACTCTTGATTAGAAGTTTTCGGTGCGGCATTCTGGATTATCTACCTGTATTTTCGTCTGATTATGGGTTCAACCACTTGAAACTTTTGTTTATTTGTTTGTTTCCTTTGTGTTTATTGTTGTTTATTTTTTTGTTCACTCTAGAGCCAGAGAACCTTAGACAACTTCCATGGTAGAGGGCTTTACACAAGTTTAGAAACTCATGTACAGAAAACCTGTTATCATCATAGGTAAATGTAATGGTAGAACATAAAAGGGACTCAGAAAAGGTACTTCGACAACTTTGCAGCACTTTAAAACCTCCTCATAAGACTGCCTTCAATTATTTGAGACTTTCTTCAGCTAAAGGAAAATTCTTCCCTTAAGCTGTATTTTTTTATTTGTCTACCATACTGCCCCCAAATAAGCCTTAACTATCTTGGGTTCTTTCCAGCTTATTTTAGCCATCTAACCAAAGTGGATTATTTGAGAACATATTTAATTAAAGCACCTTTTATTTTTATTAGAGGCAGGCACCTGAATCATCCTCTGTTTACCAGTTGTAAAGGAAATTGAGAGTAACTTTTGAATCTGCAAATCCATTTACTGACTAAGACAGCAGAGCTTTATTTGGGCCCTAGAGTGTCAATGGCTTAGGTGAAGATCTGGGAGAGTAGAATTCTCTTAGCAAACAGAAGTGTACAATAGGAGCAGATCTGTGGAGTGAAACAGTCAAATATTCACCTAGAAAATTTTATTTTGGAGTATTGCCTGATTCCTTACTCTGGAGACCATCTTCCATGTTTCCTTGTGCTGAAGGGAATCCAGCATGAATTGCATGTTCAACCTCAACTTCTGCATTACTGGCTGCTACAGTGCAAATATAGATAGAGGTTAAATCACAATAAATGTGATTTATTACCATTCTAGGACTCTGATTCACATTGTGTCTGTTGAAATCTAGTTCACAGCAGTTTCCTGTCTTAGGCATATGCACAGAGAGAACTAATTTGAGTTTTACTTCCACCAGGAAGAAAACTGCTCTGAACATATCAGAGGTGCACTCTAGAGCACACTGTAAGGCACAAAAATGCAAGGCAATTTCTATTAAAAAAATCAACCAAGGCCCTCCCTAAAAAAAAATATCTCCCTCACCACCAAACATTGGAGGGTGAAAAAAGCCCCAATATCCTGCACACTAAATTTTGATTGTAGTTGTATCCAGAGAAGAGTTTATGATGCAAACCTAAGTGCAAGTTGTAGGGATGATCAAGATATCCACTTCAAAATTTTAGCAGTGATTCGAGTTTAAAGTGTATAGTACATAGCTTTAAATGAGCAAAAAACGTCTGTCAGAAGGATTCCAGTGTAGCTTTTTAGAAACACAGAGCAAACAGAAATGTCAGAAAAAGAAGCTGAAAGAGCAACTTGAGATGGAAATGAAACAGACCTTTTGTACTTGAAGCATGAAACATCAGCACATTTTGAGTTTAGAACTGGGCCAATGCTTCTCCAGAACAGTAATATTTTTGATCACATGAAGGCATACTGACAAGTTTATACCACAGATACTTTATAAGGGCATGGCTCAGACAAACAAAACAGAATAAATATCCTCCTTCAAACCATCTGCAGTTGAGCTTATTTCAAGTTGAGCTTATTGGGACTTAAGTTTATTGTACAAATACAAGTCCATGTTATCACTACATTTTTGGAGTTGTAAAACAGGTTAATACAATTGAGTTTAAACCAACAATCTGAAAGGAAAATATTTTGGGTTGGAACAAGAAGCTTGTTGTAGCTGCTAGTAATCAGGCTTTGTTGCCTCGGCCACCTTCTTATTTGACTTTGCATATTTCATTTGAATACCAACTGTTACAAAACATATGGACTGCCACAGTAATCCCATATGTCGGATGATAACTTGCAATTATCTGTGCAGGATTCAGAAAGTGATGCGATTACAGAATATTTTAAAGTGTATATCTAGTTTAATAGGCATTTCTGAAGTTTTAAAGGCCAACAGTAGAAATTTTACTGCCTTTCATGTTTCCACTCCTTCTTAGGCTTTTAACTTGAAAACTTGAGGTTTTGTACACAGTTCAGGTATTAACAGACGTGAAGAAGTTCTCTTACAGTTTAGGAAGGAAGATCAAGATAATTTCATGGAGTGGCAACAGTTTCCTCTTCTTTCAAGGACAAATATGAGTGCTGGACTCTCATTCAGCATATACATATACACAGCAGCAGTAAGTTGCCCTGTGAAATATTTTGACCACTGTAGTGGTTTGATCACATCTATTTCACTCTGTGAGATAAGGATTAGAAGAAATGCAAAGCAGGCCTAAAACTTCAAAGAATATAAAGAAGTTTATTACTAACAGAGTTAGAAGTAACAAGAAATAATAAGTTAAAGCAAGCCCCCTTCTGCCCCCCCCCTTCCGCCAGCACTCCCCCCTCCTTTTACCACCTCGCACAAAGGGTAACAATTTTGGTCAGGTTTGCAGTCCTTAAAAGTCTCTTTCTTATGCTTAGGGAAAAAGGGTTCCCTTCTGCTATGCCATGGAAATCCTTCGCAACTCCGTAGTCCGCTTGGAAACCATCTACTGAAGTGAAATATCTCCCATGAAAATTCCACAGTATATTCATACTGCAATCATGGGCCATCACATGGGGATACAAGTCCTTTTAAAGATGAATTCTTCCAGCCTAAGCACAAAGGTTCTCTGCTTCCAGTCTCTTTTAAACATGAATTATTCCAGCTTAAATACAAAGCCTTTCTGCTTCTTCACAAACCTCTAAAAGCTGCTTCACAGCTACATAGCCTGGCATAGGCATTTTCTTACATCTTCACAGGCTGCAACATGAATTCTCACGGGCATGGATTTTCATCTCCCCATACTTTAAAATGATTTAAAGAGTCCAGTTCTCCGCAGCTGCTAGAAGGGGTTTTAAGACTGGCACCCGAACGCACACACCCTTTTCTCCTGCCGCCATCTCAGCGTCGTCCCACGTGACTGACTTTCTCTTTCTCCCTGACCGTGCAGCCGCCATGTTCTTCTCCCTCACGTCTTTCCCCACGGGCTGCGCTGATGTTCAGTTCGGTGCGAGCTGTGCAGGCTGGAAAAGGAGGCTCCGCTGGTCCCGCTGGGTCTGCGTGGGCTGCATGAAGGGAGAAAGGGAAGCCCCCCAGTCTCCAGAAGCCGAGCTGGATGAATTCGGCTGTGGGGCAGTTTAGCTGCCTGTGGTTCTGGGAGAAGGGTGAGGGGGGAGAAGGGACAAGGCAGGAGCCCAGGATGGGCCTGGAGGCTCGGAGGCATACCCCTTTCTCCGTCTGGAGACCAAGAACAAAAAGGAAATTCCCGCCTTTGCACGGGGTTTAAATACGCAAAAATCGCAAAAGCGCATTGGCTTAAAAGCTTGTCAATCAACTCAGTTTCAACCCATTACAACTACAAAGAAGAGGAAGTGAATTTGGAAGTTCATCATGTCCATGACCACAGAAGATTAACTGTACAGTTGCCTTTATGTTAGATATTTCCATGCTAACTCCCTAAGAGTTTTCTTATTTAAACACAATGCAGTGCCATGCAGACTAACATTTTAACATTAAAAACATTTTAATATTACGTTCATACAATCTTGTTGTTAGCAATGCAAATTTTAAGAGGGACTTTTGAGCTCTTTAAAATTTTTGGTATTTAAAAAATAGGATATTTGTTTGTATTTTTGGTAAACAGAAGTACTATTTGAGAACTTATCCTAGGTAAATCCTTACTATTTCACGTTTTCCACTCAGGGACAAGCTTCAAAGCCAAAATCATAGACATAATCACAAAATATCCTTCAAACCAGCACATGTGTATGGTCTTTTCTTGCATTTGTCTTTTATTCTGTGTTTTAGGAAATGTACATAGACAAAAGCGATAAGTACCCTGAAAATTACAGATCATAAAGCAAACTACTTGGTCAAAACCCAAAGTACCTTTCAAATAACAAGATATTTCCAATTTACCCAAGATTCTAGGGAGAGGCAGACCTCTGTAATTCAGAAAGACAAACTCGAGAAGATATTAGTCTTTTATACTAAGATATCTTGTTTTTACAGAAATTAAAACAAAATAAAACCAACAACAAAAAGAAAAAATCCCAAGCCAAAGTAAACTAAAACCAAAACTAATTCAATTATTTTGTCCATGAGTTTTTGAAGTCATAACATAAGTGTTAAGAAAACGTTCTTTTGTATTCATCTTCTTTTGGGAAAACATCCAAACCCTCTAATTCAAATAGGAAAATAAAGTATTTTGTAAAGAAATCCTTGCTCGAACACTTTCACCAGAATTCTGGAGAGTGGTTAAAAACCTATGCTACAGGAATAGTTTCTGATTACTATGGGATTTATGTTTTCTCTTCATATGATAAGTCTTATAGTTCAAAAATATTGGTAATGAAAATGTTGTTTTGAGACATGCCTCCTTAAATCTGGTATTTAAGTGGAAAATCTGTATTCTACAGCTCTAGTGATACGCAAATGCTAACATAACTGCTCACAGGATTCACTAATCTTGAATGTCTGTGTTGTTATTGATCATAATTTAATCTAGGATTCACTGCTGGTGCTGGGAAATAGATGTTTGTTCTTTTTAGCTGAAGATCAGCTTGGTAGCTATATCAGTTAGAACTATGAGAAAGAAATACTAAAACTGGATTGTTCATTAGATAGTCATATCTAATTCATTTTTTTATAAAGAATTTTTCCCCCCTTCCTCTTGCTGTTTGTTATAACTTGGTAACACTTTAGAACTGGAAAGGGAATAGCACACAGATAAAGTTATGGAAAGATATGCCTGCACTGGCCTAATAAAATATACATTGTCTTAAAATCCATTGTATTTCAATTGTATTTTCAATAATGATGCTCAGTGCCTTATTAATTAACCATCTTTTTAATAGAGAATTGCACTTCCAGAGTCCAAAACTAAAGCAGAAGGCACTAAACCAAACAAAATGATCAATTTCACAAGTCTTTTTCCTTTTCCTTATGTATCTCATTCCCTTTGATTGATTATTCTCTTAAGACCTCATTTCTTTGTAAGTTATGAGGCAACCACATCATCTTCAGATGTCTTTAACACCATCTAAACTAGGAAAGCAGTGAAGAATTTTTTATGTCCTCCACTGTCCAATAAAAACACACTCAGACAATTCTCCGATATAAAAGTACACCAGTGTAACAAGCAATAAGCAGGTTTTTAGAAGTAAAAGTAAAAAAAGTAAAAAAAACCCACCTTGAAATCATAACCTACTGTCTTAGCCATAGGCAACAGTTCTAATTTTAAAACTGATTTTAAAATTCTGAAGTTAGTAAGATGCTTGAAGTATGAATTCAAAGCAGAACTCCATTCATGTATTCTCTTAATGATGCAAAGAGAGTACTCTTGGTTTGTGAACAGACGTTTACAACTTGCCAGTTTCGTTATGGTATTGAATTGAATTTTGGAAATTTTAACTCAGAATATAATTTATCCTCTCATTATAATCACATTAAGCATAATTTTTTTTTTTAATATATAGGTCTATCTCTCTCTTAAGGAACAACAAAACAATAAAAATAAGTGAATAGAATGTATACTAAAAGGATAATGTAAATGGAAAACAGCAGGGGGCATTTCCAAAGATAGCTGGTATTTTAAAACACAAACATTGATCAAAAAGCAAAGTCACCTAAGCTTAACTTGTGACTTCCCATAATTTCACTACTAAACATTTTAGGCTGTCAATTTCTAAAATTGTAACATTGCTATTAAGTTCATATTTTTTAGTCTTGTAACTTTACAGACATTTCTGAATGAGGACTGCTCTTTAACAGAGACTTACTTGTGCAATAAAATTGTGAAAAATGAGAAAAATAGAGAAGGAATGCATTCCAAGAGTCCAGGTCAGGAACAGAATTCCCCTTCTCTTTTCAAGCTGTGCAATGGTAAGATCCACAGCATCAGGAAGGAACTCTGCCAGCAGTGAAAGGAGGAAGAGCAGCCTCTGGCTTGAGACATCAGAGGAGCACAGATAGGAGTAATCAAATAATGTGTAACATTCTATTTTAATATCCTGAGTTTCTATGGAGCTGGAAAACAACAGCATAATCTCAGAGATGTTGCCTGTAAAAGCTCCTATGTGTGTAAAATAAAAAATATCATGTAACGGGTAAGAATACTGAAATTTAAAAACTTCATACTTTAAATGTTAGAACAATACTCAGCACATCTTTGGGCCAGGACAAATAGCGTTCTTCCAAGCACAGTGTGGCAACAAGGCATGGGGCAGGTATCCTTCCACACCAACAGTTTTTATGTGGAAACTGTCATGGATGCTAAAGCACTTTTAAATGTAGCCCGCAGAATACAGTCAGTCTGTGCAGATATGTTCAGAGCTAGAGAACAAGCCCTGGAAGTGTCAAGAACTTAGATGTGTCCAGAGCTTTCTTGTGAGCACAGCAATGGAGCAGGTGGTGAGACAGTGAAAGAGCAAGGGAGTGCAAGATCTCCTCTCTCCTCAGGTTCATTGCTGCCTCTGCATCGAGTTTGCTCTGTTCTGTGCTGTAGGCAAAAGGTTCATGTTACCTTTATGCAAATACTTAGACACTTGAGACAGGAAACTTTAAAATAAAATAGTAGAAGCAGAGTAGAACAGATTTGTCTTATATTGCTTGATGTGTAGAGGTTATGATCTTTATTATTGTATTTTCTCAAAATAAATGGTATCATAATTGTGCATGAAGTAGCAAGTATTAACAATGTTATACCTGCTGATAACCATCACAGGGAATAAACAGATTCCAGTCATCTGTAAATCTTTAGTTCATACAATTTATTTTCTGGACTATTAAAAAAATACCAATTGATTTGGATCAGGACAAGGCATATGTTTCAAGTTTTATAGATTCTAGCATGATCAATTTTTATTTCATGTCACGTGAGGAGTTATTGCTCTGTATCTAATGGGTCTGCTTGTGTTATTCCTTGCAGGAGTGTATCAGATCATGGAGAAATACAGGATAGAGATGTAAGGTGTACTTAAAAAGCAAAACAAAACGAACAAAAAACCCCCACAATATCAAAAAACTCAAACCAAATCACATTATTAAAAATTAAAATGTTGATAAATTCCTGAATGTGCACCAAATAATAAATGTGACTGATTTCCAAATTCTTATTAATTTTGTGTGGTAAATTTAGCATAGCTTTTTGCTTTATTCTAACCTACAGAAAATGTGATCCAGCACATGGAAATTCATAGCTCCTAAAGTCAGAGACAATCATACTGCAGAAGTATGTTAATGGATTGTAAATGTGAAAGTATTTATAGCTGATAGGTATCCTAAGCTGCGTACATATAGACACCAAGCAGCTTGTTATGATAAATCTTTCAACAAATTTAATCCAAGAATATTCTAAAGTTGTTTTTTACACAAGTGGCAGGTGTGACACGTATGTGTCTGTAAAATTGTTCTAGAAAAAACCTGAGTGCTGTCGCATTTAACTCAAAGAACATCTGATAACATGAGGTGATCAAATACCCAAGAACATATGTATTTTTACTTATTAATTCAAATTCAACACAAAGCCAAAAAAGGACTAGGATATAATAAAATTTGTATTCAGAACTACTTCGAAAATTTCACTTTATGAAACTGTGTTTCAGCTGATGGAATCTCATTTAGCATTTCACTATAGCATTGAGCAGATTCTTCAGCATACCAGAAAGGAAACCAAAACGCCAGATTATAACACCTTCTATAAAATAAGAACAGCTAAATAACTTCTGTCTGAACTTTATCCCTTTAAGTAGCTTATCCCTTCAAGGAATGTAGGTTATGCATATTTTTTGTCATTGACTGTTTGCCAGTAATGAAAACAGCAGACAAACTTGATTAATTCAGTGTTCTAGTCCTACCAGAATTAGCTAAGCATTATTTTAATTCAAAATGGATTGAAATAGATTAAAATGGTTTATTAATTTGTCAAAGACACATAATTAACTGTCAGTGACCAGTACACTACAGATCAATATCCACAGGGCAGCAGATAATGAGATCCATGCAGACCTCCCACAAAGGCCAAATAGGTTACACACACAAATGTGCAAACACAGAGATGGACACACACAGAGCCCTGCTCTGCTTGACTTCAGAAGGGATTTGTGGCCACTCTGGATAGGACCATTCTCTGTTACCTGCTCTGTCTTCCTCTGTTAAAAATCACCATATATTTCTTCTGTGCTTTTCAAGCTTGTATTTTCTTAGTTTTAAAAATCCCTTTTTCTTTGAAGATTTGACACGTAGTGGTAGTATGTCTGTGATATTTTTTCAAGGAGCAGCTGAAATGAAAGAATTCAATAGCATCCCTTTGAACAGTCTGTTATACTGCTGAAATTTCCCATAATAATTTTGATAATTAACTTTCTCCTTATGGTAGCTTTTTTTCATGGGTTGCAATTCTGTCTGGTTAGATAATAAAAACCAGGCAACTTCATTAGAATTTACAATTTTTGTCTTCACTTAGAAAAGTATTAGATTACATTTTGTTAGCTATAATAGAAGTATGGACTACATGTATGACACTGTTTTTTCTAAACACACATTGTATTATATTTTGTATAATTAGAAACTTGGATATGCTATTATTTAACTTTGCTAAAACTAACACAAAGCAGGAATTTTCATTTTAACTACATTCAGCTGCATGCATGCATGAGTTTTTGAAAGAGGGATTTTGTATACACATATCTATTTATCTTCAATTTTATTTATTAGAACATAATTAAAATAGTTTTGAGGAACCTGTAGCTGAAGACTTTCATGGTCTAACAGTATTATCATCAATAGTCAAATGCTCTTGTGCTCTCCCACTGCCATTGAAGGAAAAGGACAGCATTTATGTTGTTGGAGTAGCCTGTGTTAGAATTCACAGCTGGTGACAAACTTCCTGATTCTGTGATTCATCAGCATGTCTAGTGCTCCCAAGTTGTTATTCATCTTGCATCACATTAGATGATTGTCATTTAGACTTCTAATCCTCTACTTCTAATCTTTTCTTCTACTGTCCTTTGTCAGTTAATGGAGAAGGCTTCTGCAGATATAAAATCATCCTTTTCAGAAGTCTGCTTTATAATTAGTTGATTTATCTTTTGAGAGAGTCTTTTTTTTCTCACTATTATTAGTTTAAAACACTGACTTTTATGACTGAGATGAACCCTTATTTTCCACACACAATTCTGGGGGATTTGTGGGACATACAAGGTACGTGTGAACAATGCCTGTGAGAGTATAGGAACTGACACCTGTTTCAATGACCCTGACATAGAAGTATGTAATACAAACCGATTTTTCAGTGAATAATAAAGGCAATCAGCTTTTGGTGGGTGATGAAAAACCCTGTAATGGTTTTTCTGCATACAACTCATGATGACTCAAATATCTATTACCTAGCAGGAATGGTAAATGATTGGGATATGCCAGACTAACAGTCTATGAATTGATATACTCACTTGCATGATAGTCTGTGCTGTCCAGTGGCTGTCCATCATCAGGTAAAGAATCTTAATTGCTCCTCTCCAGTCAGGCAATTGTTCTGCGCAAAACTGGGACTTGGGTCACAGACAGATGAGCATTATAAAACTGAGCCATAGGTTGGAACATCATGAACAGTCAGGTTTGTGTATTTGAAAGTCCATTAGCTGACATTGTAGAGGTTTCACTACAGAGAAACTACAGAGTCACGCTCCTCATTCCCACCAAGAACGGCATTTTTACCTGTTTTTTCCAGGAAATATAATTTATTTTGATATCTGTCTGCCTGAGTTGGCACTGCTGGAAAATGGCACGACTAGGAGCACATCTCTACCTCCAGTATTCAGTGGAGGTCACTGGAAGACCATCTCAGGTTTGATGTGTTTGAGATCTACGTGGTAGTGCGGATACTTGGCTTTCTTCTCCTGCTTGTTCTTCTCTGGCATTCCTCCAGTGACAATGAGTAACACCACTCTTCAAGTTCAGTGTACATCTTAGTGGCTAAATAGAACTAATACAGTACATAGCCACAGTTAGTTCCAACTGCCTGAAGCTAAAGCAAATTTTGAGGGGAACCTTTCTTATTCAACCATTTTAAAACATAATCCATGTGTTTGAAAAAAAAATGAAGCAAATTAAATCCCTATAGAAGATCAAGATGTTGGAAAGATGAAAGACACCCCAACCCCATATGTTTCTGTATTAACAGTTAAAAAGAAACAATTAACAGACAATCCTGAAACATGTAAGAACGATCGAGAATTTTTGGTTTTACGATACAGAAGGCAGTCTCTTAAATAATTTCAATTTTCCTGAGATAACTGAAGATTCCACATGAAAAAAATTTGCAAGCTGAAGTTAGTGTAAATCTATCTTTTATTTATAAGCAGTTCTGCATTCTTCTGCATTCAGTGCTAGTGCAGTGTCATCTTCAGTGTGTGGTTCTGGACCTCAAAATTTAGGATTGTTCAAGTCTTTGAATGCAACCAGCACAGGGCAGCAAATCTGGTGAAAGGCTAGAAGGCATGTCCTGTGAGTAATGGCTGAGGAATTTGGGTTTATCTAGTTTGGAGTAAAGGACAATGGAGGAGGAAGGGGAGGTGGTCTCATTGCTCTCTACAGCTTCCTGAGGAGGGGAAGCAGAGAGGGAGATGCTGAGCATTTCTCACTGCTAATCAGTGATGGGACATGGGAACAGTTGGAAGATGTGTCAGGGGAGGTTTAGACTGCACATTAGAAGTCGTTTCTTTACCAAGAGGGTGTTCAAACATCCTGGAAGAGGCTTCCTAGAGAAGCGGTCAATGCCCCAAGCCTGTCAATGTTTCCAGAGGCATTTGAACAGCACCCTTTCAACACAGGCTAGCTTGGTCAGCCCTGAATTGATCAGGCAGTTGGATGATTGTTGTAGGTCCCTTTCAACAGAAATATTCTATTCTATTCTATTCTATTCTATTCTATTCTATTCTATTCTATTCAAGTAATATGTCAGTATATTCATGTGTCTATCTACCTAGAAAAAGTATATGCTAAGCTTTCACTTAAGAGGTACATTTTAAAAAAATAATAATAATCCTGATGACGTGTTGGATCAGTAAGGTGTGAAAGGCGATGTTGCAAGTAAATGTAATTTTGCAAAATTAGTGTAGTGAGAAGGTCTACCAGTAATACTTCTCTCAGTAAGGGACACTAGTAACACTTCTTATATATTGAATACAGTAGCGAAGGCTGCTGGAATAAATGTTTTAAAGGGTGTAAATAGAGGCAAAATTTTAATCTAGTCTACAAACTGAAAAAGTTCTGAAAGACAATTTAGGAACTGATATTCATAAAAACATTTTTTTCTGCTTCTGCTCTGATCCTTGTAGGTTTTATAAGCACGGTCTGCTGACTTGTCATAATTACCATGGTATAAACTCACATCAATGGGAAGACAGTCAAACCCTTCCCTCGAATTTAAAATCTTTACACTATTGCTTATTTTCATTTTTCTACATCTCCCTCTTTTCTTAGGCCTTTTTCTTGTACCTTGAGTTCTCTTCCTGATTATGAAATTAAACTGAAATTAAAGTCTACCTAATTAATGTCTGTTACTATATTTACATCCATTTCAATCAAAATTAAATTATAATCAAAACTTTGTCAAATAATAAACTTTGTGTTGCCTTTCCAAACTTAACATCTGTTTTCAAATTTAATTTGTTATTAGCTTATCAATCAAAATGTGATTGATCACAAAAAAATCACAACAAACACAATGACTGTATTTCAGGGTAATTCGTGAAGTCTTACATTTTAACATATCTACAATGTGATGTACTTGTGTATATCTCCTTCTACATACTTGTACTTAATATACGTATAACTCTCGAGCCTGAATTTTTCCTATTTACCTTTCTGAAGCACCAGATTAAAGTCCATACTATCCATATTAAAAGAAGCTGCAATAAGATGTGAAAAAGTTATAGTAACATGACAAAAATTCCAAACAGACTGTCTGTAAATGCTTTTTACCACTTTATTTACAGATGTGAGCAAACCTCATCAGACTGAGATCTGTATTGTTTTGAAGTGTTGGGGTGTGCTCTGGCAGAGCATCCTCCTGGTCACCCCAGAGACCCCCTCTTGTCAATCCGGACAGGGCTCTCCCCTGGATTGACGAATCAGAATCGGAGGGTGGGTCTCTGGGCAGTTCCCAAGTTTAAGCCTCGCGCCCCCCCAAAGCTAGCCATGCCTCTTCTTCCAGAACCCTCCAAGCCGCTCGGCATCCCATAGGTGCATGCTGACTGTCTCCCCCTTGTTATCACCCCGTTGGTTGATTGTACCCTGGTTCCTCCCAGTTCCCCCTTTCCTATTGATTCTTGCCCTAAACTCCACCCAGATTTCCTCACCTTAAAACCCCCGGCGCGGGTCCTCTCCGGGAGTTATTGCTTCCGCCCGGATCCGGCTAATGAAACCTGCTGTGGTCCAAGGAAGGATACCCCTCCTCGTTCGTTCTTTGTCTCCAGGGACTTTGGGCTTTCACCACCTCCTCCTCTGCCCTGAGGAGCGCGTGCAGCTGCCCGCTTGCGCAAAGCCCCAGCAGCGGCGGCTGCGGAACCGAAGGGGCGGAACTCGTGGCTGCAGGCTGAATCCTGGGTTGACTGCCTAGCCCTGACAAAGGGGTCTGGGGGCAGCTAGCTCCAGTCGTGGAGTCATTGAAGGTTTGAATAATTTACTAAAGCTGTCTATTAGAGCAGAAATTCGTAGGAAAACCAATCTTTTATAAAGACAACGCATCAAGATATCTTTGTATTCTTTATATTTGAAATTTTGCCAATAGTAGAAAAAAGGGGGGAATTGTGACTTTTCAGTGACAGGTAACAGCAATGATACGTGGTTACCAGAGACAGAGTTAAATGGTGTACTTTGGGCTTCACTACTGAAATTGCAGCGGTGCAACATTCAACGCAACCAAATTTACTAAAGGCAGAGCAAATCACATACATAGTCATCCCTGAATTAAGTATATCATGACACTGGTCAAACCGCAACATAAGGAAATCTTCTGTTTATTGATGAAAAAATAAAGCTTTTGGAATAATCAGTGTATAATACTGATTCAATTTTCTACTTAATAGATTTAAAAGCAATATCTAGACTCTAAAATAATGGAAAATCCCAGAGTAAAGAAAAGGCAAGTTTGTCACCAGTTTCATCTGCTGGGAATAAACCACATCTAGATTCCTTGAGAAGACTTCTTATTTAACTTTTCTCCCGGTGCCAGATAGTTACATTGTTGAGTCCCTATGAGTAAAAAATAAACATAAATCTCACTGACAAATGACTACAATTCAGACCATCTTAATATCACTGCTTTTCTAGGCTTATTTATACATGTCAAATATGTATTTGCAATAGGTATCAAAATAGAAATATAAAATTTTTGAAATGGAAACTGTGTCTTCTGAATATTTATTCATCATTTACCATTTGATAGAAATTACAAAAAAAAATGAAGAAGTGCCTATATAAAAAAAATCTTTTTATTTTTCATACTCTTCCATGAATTCCCTCTTGCCATATATGGAGAGAAAACCTCCAAGGAACAGTGAGAAAAAAAACCCAAACTGTTATTTGTACTTTTTAGGGGTGTGTTTACATTATCTTACACTTTCATGGCATGGCTTTAACTAGACAAATGCAAAGTATGCTTGTATAAGCACAGTGGAAGCCAAATGTTTGATGTTTTGCTGAAAAGGCAAATAAGAAGAAAATTATAAAAAATTATGTAGTAATTAATCAAATATAAAGCTATTGTATATTTAATTTGCTCAATTCCACTCCATTTCATAGCTTTGGTCTTCCTATTATTCCTACTTCCAATTATAGTCCAATTACTTTCCACAGCACAAAAATTATCCTCTCCATTCTTCCAAGAATCTACCAAATCTTATCAAATCTAGGTCTACTATTTCTAATAGACAGAGACCCCTAGATTCCTGGAGTTTCAGCAGCTGGGCTGGAGGAAGCCTGGGCCTGTAACAACTTTCACAGGAGTTGCCTAAGCAACAGAGAAGGGGGTCTCGGAAATGTAAATTCCTAACATCAGCAAAGAGGTCATTGATGGAGAGTAAATATCAAACATAGACATTTTTCTAAAATGATATCTTGTTCCAAGAATTGATCACTTTATTCTTGAGAGTAACTCCTTTTCCCCTTTATCTGTGACCCTTTTATCTCTGACCCAGCAACTTTTGAACCCTTCTGTTGAAATTCTTAACGTTTTCTGAAACTGTTTCATGGATACATGAAAATAGTGTTAACAATAAAGAGGAAATGTGGGATGTTTAGAGGTGTCTGCATGTTTTGTTTTTTTAAATTTAAGCCTCCAGGACATGGTTCTGTGGTAATATAGAAATTTATATAGAGATTCAGCTCCAAAAATAATTACTATAATTACCTTATAGAGTAACAAAAACTAGCTCTGTATCCCAGATTATTATCTTAGTTTCAATACATCCTTCCTTTTAGCCTTGATAGATACGGATTCCTTGCATAATATAGGACAACTTTAAGAGTAGCTTAACTCTGAAACTAGAGACAAGAATTGCATCAAATGGGGGAGGACAAGTAGGCTAATGAAACAAATTGCTTTGGTCTTCTCCTGTCATTGAGACAGATATATTCTGAACAGAAGTTATTATTTATACTATTTTCCAACAGAAAAAAATCTGTGTTGAATATCTCTCTATGCTTGTGAACTGCCCTGGATACTTACCAATTCCAGGAATCCTGTGAAATGATTTCTGTGCTACACACTATGTATACGTTATTCTCTGCAGAATAGCATGGTTTCCTGAACAGCGTGATTTCAGTTGTGATCAATGTGATAAAACCAAGGACAAAACTTGGAAATGCAGTGCCACAGTTTCCTATAAAGAAAGAAAATTTTCAAAAGTGGATATAAGACTGAGTTGTTATAAATTCAAAATGCTCATTTTTGTTCCTGAGACTCAATATTGTTTTTGAAAAATTGTTGTCTTTTTCATCCCATAGCAAGGTTATGTAATTCCACAGTTAGGATATGGACATGCTTACTTGACTTTATAGACTCAGTTGGTATGGGATGGATTGTTATCTATTTCCTAATTTTTAAGCCAACTAGTTCTGATTATAACACAACTGTAAAACTCTGCCTCTGTTCTCTTCTAGTTGCACAACTCATTCAGGTCATATATTTGATGAAACAATATGCCTTTTGGAATCTTCAGGCCTAAGAGTGTGAATATTACATAGCTATCATGTTGATAACGAAACACAAACACTGATTCTGGATCCATTTTGCAATCACTGTATCAATAAAAAAAAATATTTCCCTAGTCATAAATGTTAAACAAAGAACTCTTGAGCAAGATCACTTGTTCTCTGCTTACTCTAGTATCCTATGTGACTTTTTTTCTCCTTAGGAGCTGAATGGCAAAAGTAACTTTAACAGCTCTAAACATTCCTAACCAGTGGTTTAATGTTTTCCAACACACTGAGCTACTACTGGATTCTGACTATTCCTATTTAATGAGTACTCAGCATGGATGAAAATGATATTACTTCATTAGGTGTCTGAATATGGATATAAGAGACTAATTCTGACACTTTCTAAAAAAGAAATGTAAATTGTTTTGGTTAGTCAAACACTTTAATGTAGAGAAATGCCTTTTAGGGGAAAATTTTAGAAAGACACTTCTAAAAAGTTTATTGATTGTTAGGAAGCTAAGCACTTTGGTCTTTATTCAACCCATATGTTTTTGTGTTAATTTTCTTCAAAACTATAAACCCTTACCATTTGTAATTATGCTTTGTTACATCCAAAATAAACTCCTTCTGTAAAGATTTCAGTTGTATTGTCTTTGAATGCCAAAATATGATGCACTGACTGTCTGTACATCCAGCACCAAGAAAGGGGAAAAAATCCAGATAACATATCCCGCAAATATTTTTCTGGTCCTAAATTCATTACCTGTAAAATTTCTCTTAGTTATTTAGATTTCTCATGACCAAATGAAAGACTACACTTGCAAAAATCCTGTGATAATCTTTGTTTGGTTGCCATATCACTGTTTTATTTGTAGTTTTGTGACATGACGTTATAATAGCTTTAGGCAGAGCTCTAATTAAAGCATTTATTTCCATTTTTTTAAATAACATACTGAATATCTCATTGATTAATACCTAATGTTGATTTTCCATGGAACAATACATAGTATTGTTATTCATTCAGACATTTCTTTAGGGCTTGTATAGAATGTACCTTATTAACTTTTAAAATGGTGTATTCTTTTACAAAGTATCAAAACACATCAAGTCTGGTACTAATGGTCATTATGGCATTTTATGCATTTCACTTCTCTCATGGTGAAAGCCTTTATGCATTTTCATAAGCTAACCTAGAATAAAGCTTGAAAACTGAGTCAAAGCCCTCTTGTTAAGGAGTTTCTTCGAAGACTGATGCAAATGCAAACAGTGTCATCCTTTCAATGATTTATGTCAAGGATTTGCTGAAGTTCAAGAATGAGCTGTATGGCTGAAAGATGTAAAGTTTAATGAAGAAATGTGTGTTGCAAGTAGAGCATCAAGTATGAGAGTTTAGAGGACAGTGCTTCTTGATAAATGTATTTTCATCTGTCACAGTAAAAGGGAAAAGAGGTTAATGCCTTTCACTTTGCTAATAGATTTTCTTTATTAAATCTATGACCTAAGTTAGATGTATTGGAAAATTTAGGCAAATATATTTGGAATATTTTAACATGTCAGTTTTATTTGCTTGATTTTTTTCATCCTTTTTTACTTTGAATATGGTCTTCTGACCTAGAAAATTATATAGAGATTCATCACATCCATAAGAACAATCCAGACCTCAAGTTTTGTTGGTGCTTAGCCAAAAGGGAAAGTAATTATTTCTGAGCTGGTAAAATGCATGTCTTTTCAATTACTGCCAGCATAACACGGTTTTAGGATGCAGGAAGACATAACTCAATAATCCCTGTATTTTTCTTTGATGATCACAAAGTTTTTGTGCATTCTCACACTTCTTTACAGGGTTGACAAACAGCTCACAAGAGCTTATGGCGTAGCTAAAGCATTGCATCTTTTTTTGCTAGGAAAGCTTTGTATTTCTCTCCAGCTTGAAGGAGTCTCTCTCTTGCTCATTTTGCTGCACAATGCAGACACTGAGCAAAACTTTATTCTTATTGATCTATCATTTGCAGTAATTGCCTAACACCTGACTTGGCCTATAATTTTTACATCTTCCATTATATTCTGTTTTGAGAGAGAATCTCTAACAACTCTATTGCATTCAAAGTTATTGCCATAATATGTTGGAAATCAAACCTTACTTCCTACTATTAATTCCTAAAATTTGACTCAGTCTATCTTAAATCTGAAAGAGCAATCTGGTTCTCCATGCAAAAAACCCAATCAAATGTAATATAAAAATGCCTACAAGCTGCTAGGCATCAAAAAGTAATTGCCTTTTGATCAATATTCATAGTCTCTGACACTGAAAGGTTTAAAACTGCCTTATCACACAGTATATTTTAGAGTTAACAAGTACAGTTATCAGTATTATACTTTTGGAGAAGAATTTCAAGGGCTGTTAGGCCCTTTAGCTTCTCTCTCAAAAATAATAAAACTTTGCATCTTTGGAAAGTATTGTTCTTCATATATATAGTTCAGTCATTTTTACATGGTGTTTCTACAGAAAAAGTTGCATTTTGTATACAGAAAAAAACCAAAACAAGTACAAAACAAAAAGAAGGCCATAGTTGAGGAAAATAGAAGAAATAAGGAGGAAGGAGAAGGGTTTTCTCCTTGTGGTTTTTTCTCCCAGATCTCATGAAGAAAGGATGTGAATATGTTTAATTTGCTTTTTAAAGTGAAGCTGGACAAACAAATTATGAGTATTAGGCCTGTAATTCTTAATGATATTAATCTATTTTACTGTCATGTTTTAAATGTTCATCCCTTTGACAGATTTATGTTTGAAATGTTACTTTATGTCTTTCTCAATCATTGAAAGTATATTTATAAAGTTATTTCAATGTCTCCCGTCAGGTTTTGTTGTTTGTTTGGGTTCTTTTCTCCTTGACTATCTGTACTTTCTTTCTTGTAATTTTTATCCCACGTATTCCTGACATTGCCTATTTTTCGGGTTACTAGAGACCAAAAAATGGAACTTTTCCCCCCATTTGTTATTTTAACCTAGAAGTTGAACAATTCAAACTTAAGTTACAATGATTTTATAAATTTAAACCCCACTTGTTTTCTGTATCTTTAATAATGTCACAACCTGGATCCGCGACTGGGGCTAGCTGCCCCCAGACCCCTTTGTCAGGGCCAGGCAGCCGACCCAGGATTCAGCCTGCAGCCACGAGTTCCGCCCCTTCGGTTCCGCAGCCGCCGCTGCTGGGGCTTCGCGCAAGCGGGCAGCTGCACGCTCTCCTCAGGGCAGAGGAGGAAGTGGTGAAAGCCCAAAGTCCCCGGAGACAAAGAACAAACGAGGAGGGGTATCCTTCCTTGGACCACAGCAGGGTTTATTAGCCGGATCCAGGCGGAAGCGATAACTCCCGGAGAGGACCCACGCCGAGGGTTTTAAGGTGAGGAAAACAGGGTGGAGTTTAGGGCGAGAATCAATAGGAAAGGGGCAACTGGGAGGAACCAGGGTACAATCAACCAACGGGGTGATAACAAGGGGGAGACAGTCAGCATGCACCTATGGGGTGCCGAGCGGCTTGGAGGGTTCTGGAAGAAGAGGCATGGCTAGCTTTGGGGGGGGCACGAGGCTTAAACTTGGGAACTGCCCAGAGATCCACCCTCCGATTCTGATTCGTCAATCCAGGGGAGAGCCCTGTCTGGATTGACAAGAGGGGGTCTCTGGGGTGACCAGGAGGATGCCCTGTAAGAGCACACCCCAACAACAACCCAAACCGTGTACAAAATTTCACAGAACCACAGAATCAGTGAGGTTGGAATGAACCACTGGAAGTCATCTAGTCCAACTTCTCTGCTCAAGCAGGGCCCCCTAGAGCATGTTACTTAGGATCACATGATAGTAAAGAAAGTTTTGCATTATGAGAACTCACTGAAAGAAAAAAAATTGCCTGAAACAACATTTTTTGGTAAGGTCTAAAAAAGCTGTTTGTAGCAACACAGAGTAAAATTTGACATTTGATGTGCCTAAGTTAATGCTGTGAATTCCCAAGACATAGAGTGCTGAGCAGGTAAACAAAAATGTTTTGCAAGTCTGATTGGCACCTCTCAGCTGTTTCTCTAGGGATATCGTCAGTATAACTTACAAATAAGATACATCATTTCAGGATGATATTTATTCTCTTTTGAAAGCTGTAATTATTGAATCAACTAACAGCTTTTTTTTTTCTCATGGAGGCCTGATTAGTTTCCTTATTTAAAAACTCAAGCATTAGCTCAAAATAAGACAGCATTGAAAACCAGAATAGTTTTGATGAAGTCCGTTGATGGATGTTGACATAATCATCAAGAGTCATTTAATTAAACAGAAAACTGAAATCAATGAATTGAATCTTGCCAGAAGTTATATAAATGACACGAGAAATCCTGTACTAAAAATTAATTTTTAAAAATAACAAAATATATTTTGAGGTATAAATAAAGATAACTTATTCATCCTGATTAAGTAGATTTACAATTCTTTTTTATTCTGTAAGTAGTTAATAGTGTGATGACATTAATAAGATTTTTATTGTACAGAAAATAGCGCATGAGATTTAAATTGTATGGAAATATGTAATGACTAAATACCAAACTGTACACAGGATTAAGTTAAGAATAGAACTTGATCTTGTCTTTTTCATAATAGTCATATGGAACTGGAAGTATGAATCTGTCAAGCTACAGTCTCTAAACTAGCCATGACTTAATTATAGCCATAATCTTCATAGGTCATTGTCTTTAGACCCCATGAAAAGTATGGTCACTGTGCCAATCCATCAACACTCTGAATTCACCATTATGATAGATGCTCTGTGGATTAAATGGTTATGTGTGCATGTGTGTATATTTTCAGTAAAGGAAACAGTATTAAGTAAACTGCTGGCACAGTTTCAAAATTGAAGTTAAAAATAGAAAAAGAAAAAAAATCTAACTTCACATGCAACATTTTGATTACAGAGTTTGGCTTAAAAATGAGTATAATAAGTAAACAGTGTCAGATTTTGCTTTAAGAAAGAATTGTATGGTGCTATTACCTCCCAGTGGATCTCCCTTTCCTATAAACCTTAAGGTTTGGATGGTATGGTACCTTAAGGTATGGATACCTAAACGTTTTTCTGCTATTTTTAATGCTCTTCTGTTCATACTTGGTGGCAATTATATCAACAGAGAATATTTGAAGGATCCATACTCCAGATTCAAGCTTATGAAAAAATTCTGTTGCTTGTGATGACCTGCCACATAGTTCTATTCTGCTGAAATTACTACATTGTGCCACAAAGCAGCAAGATTCTTTGAGCTATTACAGGCAGTTTCATAATGGGGCAGTTTATTGAGACTAGATTAAGGGGACCTCACACCTATCATTAATCATTAATTTGAAGTTGTTTAGAGTTATAAAGAGAAAAAAAAAAAGGTTAGAATATGAGCTGGAACTGAAAAAATTTCTCCACTCAGTGTCCAGAATATTTTCATAGTGTCACATCTTACCTTTTGTTTCTTCTAATTTCTATATTGCATTCTGACATTGCTTGTGTAAACAAATTGAACTTTAAAATACAGTGTTTGGGGCCTCTCATTCACTAGGGAATTGTTCAAAATTAATATAGATGACAGTATTTAGCCTATAGAAATAACCATGATCTACTTCCAAAAAAAAACCCAACAACTCAATTAGTAGTACTAATTGCTTTCCTAAGTAGCAGAAAGAATGAAAGCAAACCAAGTGGTTATGATTCTATTTGTGTTTTCAAATCTTACTATGTTAAGATGTCTTTCACAGTGTTTTGGTGAGTCCATTCAATATAGGCTTTACAAAATGAATCACCAAATGAGAATACTTGTCACTACAAGATTAAAATGCTTTGCATTAGATTCCCTTTCTGTTTGCTTTAGAGGCTTTTGGAGAACACTTACTCTTCCTTTAAGTTCCAAATATTAGTCATGGGACATCACTTAGTGTATTTACTTTACTACAGTGTGTCAAGAAGAGTAAAAGACTCAGAGGAGAAAAAGGAAGTAATTTTAAGGCTGAAATTATAAAGAAATAGAATAATTACTACTAAATAGTTTAATAGTAGAATAGTAGAATAATAAATACTGAAACTTCATACTATCTTTTAGTCTCCCTAATGCCTATGTTTCACATTCAGGTATTGATTGCCATACCAAAATATTTTCACTAGCACCATAATGCAGGCAGGCACTTTTATTCAATACATGCGACACAGAAGACATTAAAAACAATATTTAAAAATTAATACAGCTTGTCTTCTCTATGAAAAATATTCCAGTTTTATTTTCGTCTAGTTCAAATTCTGTTGCCTGAATTACCTGAATGACTAGAGCTTGGGAGGAAAAATATATAAAAAAAAAATCCTATAAAAACAGAAGGACAGCAGTCGTTTCAAGATAATTTTTGTCAAAAATGGATTGTCTTTTACTAGTCACTGGCATTAGTGAGCTGGTGAATCCTTCACAAGTATACAAATGGATTGAATTTATGGTAGTTTTTTGGGGGGTTCATAAATTTCAAGGTTCTCTTGATGAGGATTGCAAATTGGCTAACTAAAAAAAAAATGGTTTTAATGAGTTCATCGTCATTAACGAGATTCCACATAATGTTAGGGGAGGAATGATTTCCCACAACCTGTCAGAGAGAAACGGTAGTAGAGGTACTGCCACAGAAGTAGTGGCAATTACTAAATCAAAGAATAAGTTCAACATTGACTCCTGAAAACTTTAAAAAGGATTTTTTTTTTTTTTTCAATGACAAAGAGAGACTACAGTATATCAGAGTAGGGACTAAATTAAAAACAACCCAACACTTCGTTCTTAAGGTGCTGTTCTGCATAGATGCAACATAAGGACATTAAAAGTGAGGATTTGGCCAAAATGAGGAGTGCCTATCTACAAAAGCTGTTAAAGGTGGAGTCCTTTAGGAGGCTCTTGTTTGGTACAGTAACAAAACTATGAAAAGTATTAGTTTTCAACAGCTTCTTCTATTCTCAAAGAGAAAGATAATAGCTGTAAAAACATGTAGTTAAATAGTGGTGGAACTCTCTTGAATAAGAAGTATTAACTCCATGGTAATCACTGAGCATTTTGAATATGCTGATTATTTTTTGACCAATATTGGTTCATATTTGAAATAAAATGTCTTTACTGGAAAAAGGGAAGTTATTCCAGAAAAATTCCAAACAGTGTATCATGGATAATTTCCCTGAATAGGAGAAAATTATTGCAGAACTATTTATGATCAGAAATTGTTAAGTAAATACCTTGTGTATTTACCTTGTGTAATACCTTTTGTATTGTAAATACCTTGTGTATGTCTATTAGTGGGTCTTTCAGCTCTTTCTCTTCTAAGTTCAGTCCATAAAATTATTGTAGCTGGAACTCAGGTAATTTGAAAACTCAATTGTTATAATACTTTTACATTTGCATATTTATGTTATAGAAACAGTTTCTGTTTCAATAGATCTCTTCTATTGTCTACACACGACACAATAAGGTACATGAGTTAAAATTCAAGGTTTCCAATACCGTTGGGAACACAATCATATCATAGTCACTATATGTCCTTGGAACAAAGATAATATAGTAAGTTTTACAGCACAGTATGCAGAACTGTCTTTAAGACAGGGATAATTGCATTAGTTCAGCAACAGTACATCCTCTGTAACTTTCCAGAAGGCCTCAAGACTATATCAGAGGCAGAAAGTAGTTTCTGTGGTAGTTGTCTGAACAACTGACAGCCTTTTCTCTTAGTTTACTTCAATTTTTTGGATTGTTCATAGTATTTTCACTATCTCTAGGATTTGGATGAACCCCATCTATAAGAAAATAGCAGGACTGTAATCCATCTGTGTTTTTTCTAAATAAAAATCTGGAGCTACTGATTACCATCTTTAATTATTTGTCTTGGTTACTCTTTAGATATTTTAAGAATACTGAATGAAAATCATCCCAGAGAACATCTTTGCTTGTAAATATAAATACCTGTATGTTATAAAAATTGTACATACCCCTGTTGTGAATATGGAGGAGCTTTTTAATTTTATGGGGTTTTTTGTGCATTTGCCACTATCAAGTTTTTTGTATACTACAATCTATCTGCCTTAGGCAAAGAAAAGAAGAGGAGACTCTTTCCAACACCTATTAGTTTCTTCCATGTCTCTCTGGGAAACAAACAGCTCCAGTTGTTGACATCTAGACCACTAGACCTGGCAAATTATTAAAGAGAAAAAGGAGAGAAGTGCAGAAGTGCTAATTATAAAATCCTGTAAGAACACACAGGGGAAAAAAAAAAAAAGAACCTGATTAAAAACTCACAACATTGGCACCAGATCATGGAAATGTATCTGAACAAGTTCAATTAACTATTACACTCCATCTACCTTTAGTAAGATGCTCAAGCAATCAGGCTGGCAGTCATTTTAAAATAAAATTCCTAGCTGTTGAAAGCAAACATATATTTAACATATTTAATCACTCGTCTTCAGTTTCAGCTGAAGGAAATGCTCATTATCTGTTTTCTCTGGGTAGAATGATGAAGATTTTTAATAGCTGAATATCCAGAATTTTTTTGTAGAAATAAAAATAGTGAGTTTACTGTCAGACAGAAAGATTTGGATGTAGCACCTAGTTAAGAAGGTAAATAGGAAAACCTTTACAGAGCCATAGAACCAGATTATAACCCCCATTACATCAAAGGAAAACATTGAAATATATGGAGAAAGATACTCAACAGCTTTTTAGAGCTTTTCAATCACCATGAGGAAATTTATTTTCTTTTTATTTAATAGATTAACTTGAAGGGAAAATACATGGCAAGCATGAGCAGAGGAGTGGAAATACGTGGTTTTGTTACAAAGATGTCTTATATTTTTTTCTTACTTGATATTTAAGGTACTTGAATGCATCCGGATGGGGACAAGAAAGTTGGTGAAAGGGCTGGAAGGAATGTTCTGTGGGCAATGGCTAGGGATTTTGGGGTTTGTCTAGTCCAGAGACAAGGAGACTGGGAGACAATATCATCGCTCTCTACAGCTTCCTGAGGACATGGAGAGAGGGAGGTGCTGAGCTCTTCTCCTTGGTATCTAGTGATAGGACACATGGAAGTGGCTCATAGCTGCATCATAGGAGTTCAGACTGCACATTAGGAAGTATTTCTTTACTAAGAGGGTGGTCCAATACTGGCACAGACTTCTTAGAGAGATGGTTAATGCCCCAAAACTGTCAGTGTTTAAGAGGTATTAAGATAATGCCCTTAAAAACACATTTATCTTTTGGTCAACCCTGAGCTGGTCAAGCAGTTGGATGAGATCATTGTAGGTCCTTTCCAATGGAAATATTCTATTCTATTCTATTCTATTCTATTCTATTTTTTTAATACATTAAGAAGAAAACCTCCAAAATGAAACACCTCCAGTTAAGCAATAAGCTCATATGGAATCCCTGAAGTGAACAAGTTTTAAATGATGATAATATTATTTGTGTCAGTTTGATGTATAAGAAAGAAATACACAGCAATTGCAAACTGAAAATTTTTTGACAGCTAGATATGTGTAGGAGAGCAGCAGAAACAGGGTCATTTCAAGAGAGAAGGCAGCTTAGGATCCAGGGTGACAGTACAGCCAGTGATGGCCCAGACCATGGTGTAGTGTTGCAGCACAAGCAGAGAGAGCGGAATTGAGCTGGTGAGAGCAAGAGGGTACCATAAACAGTACAGAAACCATTAGCTTAGGCAAGATAAGGAGTCAGGTTCAGGTCATTCCAACCATCTTAGCATGAGCAAAGACAGCTGAGCGCCGGTATAACTGCAGCACAGCTCAGACCAGCACTGGAGGAGTTGAATCGAGTAACAATGTTGCTCTTCACCCGTGTCGAGAGAGAGGGAAAGGGTCCCAGGAAAAGGTGGTCGAGACCATTAAAACCTACCAGAATACTCAGTGCCCTGACACCACCTCAGTTATTGTTCTCCTTTATCAAAAGAATGATACAATGAGTTAATTAATTTATTTAGCAATGCTTTGTGGTGTTTGTATAATATTCTTTTCTCAGAAATTTCTAATGCAATAGAAAATTTTAATGTGCATAATCATAATCAGAATTAAGAGTTGATCTTCCTCGTCTGTTTCACACATTCTCGTCACACTCATTTGTTGTGTGTTTTAATAGCTTGATGGTAGAAATATTTCTTCAGAAAGGAATAAGCTCAGAATCACCTGGAAATCAAATTTTGAGTACATGCTTATCCCCCCACCCTAAGAACAGAACAAGTGTATACCCACTAACCTTTCTTTAACTAATTCCATAAATCAGGTGTATCTCAAAGATATTATCTTTGTGTCAGAATGTTTTGTTCTCACAAAATGAGGACATGTGAGATGATCTGAATAAATAGGTTAACAGCATAAACTGGAAATAAATGCAATGATTTTGGTTTGTTTTCATTTAAAAAAGTTTCTTGAGATTTATGTCTTTGACATTGAGAGAACAATAAATAAATGTCCCTCCAGAAGGTATAATCCATTGCTTAAAATTAACAGCAAAATCTTTCTTCCAAGATGAGACAATTGAACTACCTCCTGGAATTTACTGCAAAATATCAGAGATATTTTTTTTTTAGTTTTTCTTCAGCAGCTGCAAAAATTTGAAATTGACAAATCATTTCTATACATATTCCTGAGATGCTGAGTGAGATATTTTCATCAGCCTACACTGTAAAGTATTTTTAGGGTAAAAAACCCCTATTCATTATAATCTTTTGCTTTCTCAGGTGCTTTTAAAACCACTAACACATTGTAATTGAAATTTTGAAACTTGCCTGATTCTCAGACATGCTACAGCATGTTTGGATTTTTTTTTTTTTTTGGTTGGTTTATTTTTGTTTGTTTGTTTGCTTGGGTTTTTGGGGGGTGTTTCTTTTTGTTTGTTTGGGGTGTTTTTTTTTGGTTGATTGGTTTTGATCTTTGTTTTTTGTTGGGTTTTTGGGGGGGGATTGTTTGTTTTTTGTTTTTGTGGGGTTTTTTTTGGTGGTGTTGGGTTTTTTTCATACAGATACATGAAACCATGAGGCCTAATTCTTGTAGAAAGAAATAAATTTTTCTCAAAACCTTAAAAGTTACCTAAAGGAGTGTCCTAAATCACAGAAAATTTGTCTAGCCATGGAAACCATAAAGTTGCTGATGGGTTTTCATCCCCCCGCTGAGATAAAAGTGACTTTTTCTTTATATAACACCTCAGCTACTGAGAGTGAACCCATTCTCTCAGGAATCTTTTCTTGGAAACAGTTGCAATACAGGAATTTCTAAACTTGTCTCTAGAAGCAGTTTATCGCTAAACTTACCTAGTGAACAGCAGTGGTGTCTGGTGCAACACATATTTTAAGAGAAAAAGCTTCTATTTGGCTCCTTGGCCACACACACAGGGTGTATGTACAGCTAAATTTTAATGGCCATGTTCTGTTCTCACCACCTAAAACATTCATAAGGCTCATGCTTTGTTACCCAGATATCTGGCATCATTGTCTGAACTACCACATAATAATAACAAATTGCCATATACTCCAAAGTGCTGGCTATTTTTGAAGCAAATGTGCAAATTGTCTTGATGTTTCAGGGCAAGTAAGACTAATGCTCTCTGGAAGGTTTTTTTTTTCTTTTTTTCTGTCTAGAAAATCCAAAGACAAGTTTAATAGGCGTTCTCACACCTGCATCAGCTGACTTCAGGAACGGAAATGTGGACTCCAGACACAATCTATCCTTTGCCATGTATTTTACTCTCCCAGTTCTCATGCATCAAAATCTCTTGTTAACCAGGTACAACCCAGAAGCCTCACATCTTCTTTTTTTTTTCAATAGTCACCATAGAAAGTGCTTTCTCCTATTTAATTCTATTGATACACAGTCAGATGGATATGCAGGTTTCAGATTAATTGATGGCCTTCACAGTCCTGGTGTGTCTAGGATAGGGACTCCTTCTTAATATAGCAATTACTTCATGGCCAAGTAACTTGACTGTGAAAACATTTTCGCCAGAAAGCTATTAAGTCAAAACTTTTTCTGAAATCATTTTATGCTTCACTGGTTGTGGTTCAGTCTAGACATAATCAAACCAACTTTAAATGAATTCTCTCAGGCATAGACAGCAGTCTAATTTCATGAGCAGAGCAAGTTGCACAACCCACTAGAGAAATACAAATGCCTCTACTGAAATACATGTTACCAGCACTAGACTAAACCTACTAACTGAACTAAGCAGTTAAATACCGTTCATTTGCCTGGAAATGGAGAGGAGCTGATATCACTGTCAGTGTTCCAGATCAGAAAAATAGAATTAATTGCTCACAGGTTGGGAGTTGTCATGCCAAATGTGAATTTTGATTAGGTTCTCTAAACTGCATGAGAATTACTGTAGTTTAAACTCCTACTGAGGAAGCTTAGAAATTACCTGAGACATAGTGGATTTTTTTGAAAAAGATTGGAATTAGTGGTCCAGTACCACTCTGACTGATCAGTGTAATGAAGTACAGATTGTGTGGTTGAGGATCCATATCTTACCAGTTAAAAATACATTTTTTCCTCTTGCAAAGTATAACACTGCAGTCTAATGCTCTTGCTTCAAGGAGTTTTGTATTCTCATCTAGTGGTGAATGAGCAGAAGAATCCTCATGCTTTTGATTTCCCAGAAACTTTAAATATTAAAAAGAAAGGAATTCTTCTATCTGTCTTTTGATTAGTAAGGGAAAATATAACAATAAAGACAGTCGCATTTGCATAACTTGAATTACAAAAGTGACAGTCTAGGAATTGTCACGATGATATGTTCTCTCAACTTTGACTATGTTGTGAAAAATAAGTGAAAAAGCAGGAAAAAAGCTTCCCTAGTGTAAGTGATGATACTTGAAATCTTTTCTCCGATGTCTCATGATTTACCTTCAGTAGTGGGAGGTCTCTGCTGAAGTTCCAGAAATGAGCAGTACCTGTTCTTTGGAGGAATACAGCAATAGGAATGAGCTTAGGCTTTAAATAAATCTTGTATTGTTATAACTCCATTGAGTGGTGGAGTTTCTTGTCATGACTAGAATTTCCTCGTAAACAAACTGGAAACCATCTTGCTGAAATCTATTCCAATATTTTCCTGCTCAATGTTACTGAAAACCCAAAGTATGTTTTCGGAAGATTAAGTCAGAAATTACTGATCTTCAAATGAATATTAGACCTGTTCTCACTATGACATCATCATGTATGCTCGCAGTATATTTAGACTGTATTTCCAAGCTACATTATATCTACAGCAAAGATACTGGTACTAAATGTTGCTACTGGTATCAATTGATGTTTGAAGTTTGGTAATATAACACCTAATTAACTAAAGAACCTATTCCTAATACTAGTTTTACTAAATAAAAAGCTTTTTCTTTTGGACTACTTGTTTGCATATGTATGAAAGGTGACCATGAATCCAATGAATGGAATATATGCTACTTTTGGTTTCACAGGATAGTGTAGCTTTCATCTCCTTTGTTATTAGAGGAAAAGTAAAAAAGCTAGTAAAAAAAAAAAAGAGCAAGCAAAGGAGAGAGTGTATGTGAGAGAGATGAGTTTGGAATTGAAAATGAATGTTTGAAGTAAATCTCAGCAGAAGAACTGGTTTGGATTTCTGCATTCTCTTCAGGAAAAAAATGGATTAGTGTTAATGATAAAATTTGTTATGATGACTTTTATTGCAAAATATTTATTTATGTAACATTTTCTGGCATTAGTAAAAAAATATAGTGAGGAAAAAATGTTAATTTAAATTATACCTATGCCAACATAATATAATTGGTGATCAAAAAACTGTGCACACTGAAATACACATACCAAGACAATCACCTTCTCCTGCTGAAAACTGGGCATGAAATTTTGAACAAGAAATACTATCCAAATGGAATATATTCATTCTTTTAAGTCTTTTTTCCACAATCCATTACCAAGAAGTAATGCAGTTGTCAACAAGGTGTGGCCTGCTCCACTGTCTTCTACTTCCTACTTCCCAGCGGAAACAGCTTAACTCTCTGTAAGGATATATGAGAGACTCTTGCAGCTCCTGAGAACAGAGAGTTTAGAGTAGATGTAGTCCAAACTTCCTCATGGTCCAGGACCATGCCAAGTGAACATTTTTGCTTGAACCAAATCATCTCTCTCTTCTGAGGGAGAGAAGAAGCTGGAAATGAATTATATCTGCCTAAGCTGTTTCAATTTTTCCTAGGAGTATAAGTTCATACTCCCATTTTCTTCTATCATGTAGATTTCATGCACGATTTTCCCTATCATAATTATATTTTTTTTTCTGATGAAAGACGATGGCAGGAAATTTCCAACCACTTCCATCTGCAGTACACTACTTAGTGTACTACTGATTGATTTTTACACTGTTCTGCTTGAGAAGCATGACTAGCTTAAGACTAAGGAGTCTTGAGCAGAATATCTAAATGTTAATGCCAGCACAACATCTACTGGCTGCTGCCAGCACCAGTAATAGTGGAGGTTATACCTGGATAGAAACAAAGTTCTGAAAAAGAATATGTAGCTGAGGCATGCTCTTCTTCAAAGAGGAAGGTACTCATATAAGTACACTACTGGGATAAGATTATGTCACAACAGGTTTAGTGCTTGTTATTCAAAACATGTTTTTGCGTCAATAGGCTTGCACATATAAATATGTGGCTATAATATGTCAGCAGTGTGCATTACTAAAAAGTACGCAGAATCCTCTTTTTTTTTTTTTTTAATATAACAGCTATTTTCTATTTAGTATCTCTTTGATTTTTATCATCTGTGTACTTCTATTTGACCTGAAGAAACTTTATACTACCAAATTTTTTGAACAATCTTGCCCTGTTTTGTGTCATTCATGTCAATCCCTTGAAAAACACACTGGCTTTGACTGTCAGGAGGATTTTTTAAATAAGCTGATTATTCTCTGTACATCCTTTTTTGATAGAAAATTGAACATGAACTTATATGCCTAAATTAGATTTATTAGTTTTATGTTCTTGATATAGTGAAAGCAGTTATCTCCTCCTTGCTACCATTTTAGACATCTCTGAATTCTCAAGAGATGTTTAGGTCTTTCACTTCTCAGCTGACAATACCTATGCAAAGAACTGATTCTTTTAGGACTGTGTTTTTCTGCTGTCTCCAACACTGAAGCTATTTTGTTTTACTTAAGATAGCCTACTCCTCCCTCCAATGCCAGCCATCAAAATGCCAGTCAAATAAAATGATCCAGTTTATCCTCACCTCTGACCTAAAATACTGTTGCCTTTGGTCACATTAGCTTAAGCAACACATAAGCAGCTTTTAGCACCATCTAGCTAACTCCTAATGTAACATACTTCACCAGAGTTTCGTAATTTCTTTTGGAAATATTTTGAGTCCCTTTCTACAAACTCCTCCGTATGAACTTAGTCTCATGCATAAAGGCAGAAAACTTTTTCTCGTGTGGCTGTAGGCTCATTTTACATGTGATAAATTAATAGCAAGCTGAACGCATTCTGGAAGGGCATTAGTAAGAACATCACACAGGTTTTGTTCTGTGCTATAGGTGCTCTGCAGTGGGTGCTGCAAAGCAGCCCTTGGAGCACTGGCTGTGCAGGCTGCCACTTCTCTCTGGCATTGACATCAATGTGACAGTCACTTTGACATTAAATGGATTCTCAGTTTCATCCTGATGGTTATGCAGTATGATAAATTTTTCAATGAAAATCATGAAAAATTAAAAAACTGAAAATATTTCATGATTAGTTTTGCATGTTTTGTTTCTACCCATCATACGTAAGTGAAATTGTATTAAAAGTGTTGTCTGCATCTCAAAGCAAAAGAACACAATAAGACCAAAGAAGTCGTCTTTTTAAGCAGTGAGTTGATGAGCAAGTATATTTTCTTCAAGTATAACTGCATTTCTCCTTCCCTTCCTTTCAACTCACTCAGATATCTTTACAGTGCCTTGAATTTCCTAAAAGAGCCTAGTTTGACCCTCTACATCAGACTTGCAACAGTTTCCTGGTCTCAAGGTAAAAAACCACTGTATTTGCTGAAACTGACTCTTTTAGTCTCCAAATTATGCTTTCATTCTGTGCTCCTCTACCATCAAGCAATATGCAACCGGAGCACTTGAATAGTAGCTTAAGAAGTAAGAGAAAGATGATTGTGGTAAAATGAATGCTATTACATAGCAGTAACAATTAGATTTAATGTTTACTATGAATTGGTGTAGGATAGTAGTTTTCCAGTAATCCAGTTGGCACTGCATTATGAAAGGAATGTTGTGAACCTATTTGTTTTTCTGCTGCATTAAATGATTAAAATACATTAAATAATAGAAAAAAAAAAATAGATGATACTATACTAATGTAATCAAACACGTCTGTTCACCTGGATTACACAGAAAAGTATAATTCTGAGAAAGGACAAAACTTAAAATACTAAGCAGTTCCAAAATTTAAGAGATTTTTCCCAGCAAAATTATTTATATACCCAAAAAGGTAGGAATTTTTCAGTTATTTAGAGTAGGTTTTAAAGTATTTAATAATACTTAAAACATTTCGACTTGCTTCTCTTGGAAACAGTAAAAAATCTAAATTGCTATTTTTTGAGTTATTATGGTAGCTCACTTTGATGGGGATCTCAATTTTCAATAACATGGTTAATGAGTCAGGATTAATGCAACTAATATTCTATTATTGTGATATATAAATTGGCTTGGTTTTTTTCAGAGTGTTAAGTTGCTCTCAGAGGAGTTGGATGAGGTTTCTTGTTTGGTTTTTTTTATAAATATATATTTCTTTCTCTTTTTCTCTTAGAGACATTTCACTGTTTCACTTAGACCCACAAGTCTACAATTACTGACTTCTATACCTTAAAAGCTGAATTAAGGCTGATGATAATTTCCAGAAACAAGTAATTTGTCCCCATTCAGTTATTTTAGGACAGCAGCTTCCCCTAGAACTCACCAAGCAGGCTTCACCTGCAAGACATTGAATGCCACCACAGAGTACATCTATAGTATTCTAGTTGCTTTGGATTGGTCAACGTAACATGGAGAAAAAGCAATCTGCTATTTTATTTTTTTGTCCCATATCTACTTTTCCCATTACAGGAATAATTTTCTACCAGTGGGAGAAATTCATTTCATAATTCAGTTCATTATGATGCATTAACTAATTGTCTCCATTCTCTTGAAGTTAATTAAACTAAATTAAGTCAATTATACTTTTCTATCTCTGCCTTTTCTTTTGCCTAATCTGAATTGAAGAAAGTGAACCTTAGCTGGAAAATAGAAAAGAGAAAGCATTCCCTACAGGAAAAGTGGAAGCCTTAATATCACAGTGTGAAGATAGTTTAAATATAAAGAGATAGAAAAGACTTTTTAATTTCATTTACCTATGATAATGAAAAATTGTCCAGTGTTTGTTGTGAGAGTCCTTTTCGTTTGGTTGGCTGTGTGTTTTTTTCTTCCTAACATAGTGACATTTTTGCAAGAAATGGACATTAATGCTCACTTCATTTAGAAATTTTGATATAAGATGGACATGGTGTAAAGGTATGGTGATATAGCACTCAGCAGCTAAAATTTATAAATAAAATAATCACTAAATTCCTGCTGAAATGGGAAACAAAAGAACAAACAGACAAGTTTCTCATACACTTCTTAAAGAAAGATCTATATAAAATTTTCAGATTTGATTAGTGAATGAGGAATAATAAAACTAATTCTTTAAGTTAATCATCTTCACCTTTTTAAAAATTACCCTCTCCTTATTCTTCTTTTGTTTGGGTTATTTCTCTGCTACTTCATAGATGTCAGAAAAGTACATGTGGGAAGATGTTCATGACAATAAAATGGAATGTTTCCAGAGGTAGTGCCACCTCAGTTAAAAACAAGAGTGCTTCTGATTTGTGGACACCATTGAGGATGACAGTAGAAAGTAAAAAAACCTTTTCTTTAGCTTACTTTTCTTTCTTCTTTATTAACTATAGTTATCCACACAAACATTTAAAGGAGAAACACTTGGTTTATTTCAGATTAGTCCAATTGGTGACCACAGATGGCCTGTGAATTCTCTCTGTGTTTATTTTCCCTTGGTACCAACATACAGCAAGAGAAGACCAAAGACCTAGGAGTATAAAGATAAGAAACACTTTCTATTACAATTTTGAATAAAATGCTCTCATTTTCAGCCCAGAGCAATTTGAAGTCTGTAGAATTTAATATGGTCATGACACAGTTTCAGAATTTCACAGACATTTAAAATTTTCTGCTTTACTATCATTCTGCCACATTTTCGTTCCCTGCAAAATGGAAACTCAGCCTTCTCTGTCTTGAAGCTGTACCTTTTGGATGAGGAATAATAGTCACCAACTAAAGCATTTCTCATCCCCTTCACCCTCTGCACTTGGAATCAGCTGTGAAAATGTATTCATAAGGAAGATCACTGTCAGTGAAGAGGTGGTATGGATAAGGGATTCTGGAATGCTGATTTAGGCAGGTGTCTCTTCTTTTTCACATTTTTTATGTTGCTTTGGTTTTAATTTTTCTCCTAATGTAGAACTCCTTTCTTTATATGGGTAATACTTGATTTCTGTTCTTCTAAAGGTACCTTGCTACAAGAGTTATTACTTTATTGTCTGTCTGTCTATCTATCTATCTCTACATCTATATCTATGTCTATATATATATCTCAACTTCAAAGGATCTATAGCTCCATGTCATTATAATAGTATCTATCATTATATAATAATATCTTATAATAATACAATATTCTCAATATATTTCTAGACTCAAATTTCTAAAAGTCTTTTTAGTCAAGTACAAGAGTCTTAGAAAATTTTCAATTAATTGCTTTTTTCCACTGTCCCTCTAATTTACCTAACCTGACCCCATGAAACCTGAGACGTGAGAAGCTTAATGACTAAGTTAATTAAGAAATATGCATTTGTTCCAATAAAATCCATAAGAATTTTTTTTACATCATTTCTATTTTGATCCTTATCCTGTTTCTTTCAACTAAAGCTTCAATTTGTACATCAACATCCAGATCATGTCAGGTAGCTGAGAAAGCATGACCTTGTATCCATAATAGGAAAAAGAATGTACTTCACTCTTCTGTCAGAAAGATATTACTACATTAAGCAATAATCAAAGATTTCTACTTCTTAATTTAAGGAATTGATATTTGTCTGCTGCGGTATATAGTCAGAAAAAGTTTAACTACCAATATTTTCAAGTTTCCTTTTAGCTTATAAGGACATTGTCCATTGATTAGAATACATCCCCAAGAGGGAATATAAGTCTTTTTGGTGTATTTCTGTACCTTCCCTCTTCAAACACTTCATAATTCTTCTGTATGTGAGCTACCCTGTCATGAAACACTCCAGAGTTTTTCCTACATTTGCTAGACAGCAGTAGCTGACCAGTCTCATTACTGATTGTAACACAGATGTCCCTATGCTGGAGAGAGCGAGGTAAAATCAAAGGATGGTGAGACTAACTCGTGTTTATCAAAGTACACAGTATGCTACTGTAGCTGGGTCACTACCTGGTGTGTCAAGGTAAGGTTATTCCCTAGAATAGGATAGCTGAGCTGATCTTAAAACATCGGTTTGAATAAGAAATGTAGCATTTGTCATTCAGTGGTATTGTGTATTGAAACCTTCTGAAAGGCAGTAACAGTGTGTGAAAAAATAATAGCTCCAGGCTGTCTTTGCTTCTGCATCTGGGACTCCTTCTGACTGTAATTTTAATTTTACTTTACATCAGAGAGCTGGAATAACCTCGCATTCAGGCAGAAGGTTCCTCTGTAGGTGCACTCTGTTCCAGATCTCCAAAAGATATGTTCCATTTGTAAAATACATCTTTTTTTAAACAGCACACAAGCTTACCAGGGATGTTGTTTGTAAAAGCAAGCTGCAAACAATTTATAGTCCCACAAGATATCCGATTCCATCCAGATCTTAATATTTTTTTCCTCTTTTTTAAACAAATACAGATGTAAAAGTTCATATTGTCTTTAAGTCTTGCTTTCAAACCTCAAGTGTCTTATTTTCTATAAGATAGCTCTACTTTTCAGAGAAAAGAATTGTGACTAAAGAGATGGGAAAATCTGAAAATTAATTTTGGTTTTAGCCATCACTACATCATAATTTCATAGATACGATGGTGTTTCAGGAAAACAAAAATTAGAGAGTATATGGATAAATGAACAGGAGTAGTTATTTGCTGACCGTTCTACACTAGTAATATAGACTACCAGAAACCTCATAAATAACAGTTTTATCAATGACATGGATAAAAAATTCTCATTAACATGTAAGAATCTCAAATACTGTGCAAAACCAAGATAAAGCTCTCGGCTTATGTGCTTTATTTTATGAGTATTTTACTTATTATTATCTGTATATTTCTGAATACAAGTCAGACAAATACCTTTCCTTGAGTAATACTTGAGGTAGAAGGTATCAGCTTGCAAAGAATATCTTTGGGATATGACTGCTACATAGAATCCGTTCTTGAATTTTTCACTCTGTGGCAAAACACTTGAGGCTCATTCTTCTTCCCAGAACCTGTGATCCTCTTCCCAAAACTCATATAGTTAAAACTATATGTGTATAGTGAAGCTAAGAGAAGAAAATTATTACTAGCTTCCTTCTCTTCCTAACTTTCACGATAAAGGTCCTGTTATAGTTAACTGCAGAGTGAGACGCATATGAATTTACTGAATGGAAGCAATGTGTATTTTTTAATTTTCCTTTTTTCCTTTTCTTTTCCTCTTTTTTTCCCCTAACTTTTTTCTTCTCTCTTTTGGCCTTTTTTTTTTTTTTTGTCTTTTTTTTTTTTCCCTTATTTCTATTTTTTAATTTCTATTTTCTTTTTAGAAAAACAATAAAAAACAAATCTAGATAACCTTCTGGCAATCAGACAGAGAAGTAAGTGATAGATTGAAATTTTATTGGACTGTGTTCTTCAGTCAGAAATTTATTTCTCATATTAGACATCTTGATCTAAGATAAAAAGACATTTTTCCACAGCTTTTATATTGTTGGGGTTTTTACTTAATGAGGATATGGGCACTTGGGAATTGTAACCCAATATTTAGCTAAAGTAAATAAAAAAATGAAAAGGTAGACTGTTATAAATAAAAAAGGAAAAAAGTCTGTGATAGACAGCAAAGTACAAAGTATATAAAGTTAAGTACCTAAAAAAGGCAGTGGTTGCAATGACGTAAATACATAAATGCAATCTGAAGTATCTCATTTTCAGAAAAAAAACTTCATTTAATAATCTTAATGTTCTTCAATATTCTTGTCTTGGGGTTTTTTGGTATCTTTTTTTTTTCCCGGGAAAGGGGACAGCACACTTGTGACTGGAGGGTAGACCTGATTGAAAAATGTTACAAATACAAATATTAAGAAAAAAACCCAAAGAAATTGACAAACCCCAAATGTTAATTATTTCTTATTTCAGTGTATCTACAAAATGTGGAAGGCTTTCAGGTCATTAGTTTAACATTACAAATTAGTGAAACATGAATTATTTTTCTAAACACTATACACCTAGAAAGAAAACAACAATGAAACCAGACAACGGACTGTTTCACCCATCATTCTTGATATCACAGTTGAAATGTCCTTGGAGAGGAATGAACATCCTTTTTCATCATTGTGATGTTTTTATATTGCTCTATGACCAAATCATATGATGACCTGCATGCTAAAACACAGACTCAGCTGTTAATCTCCATCTCAAAACTCCAAATAGACTTCTGCTATAGTGTTTGGTGAGAGATCCTGGATGAAGATACTATCAGAGCAACCATGTCTAGAAATAAAAGTAATGTGCACTGGTTCCTGGTTTTGTTACTAAAGGAAAATGAGAAGCAGCTTTCTGAGTTTTGTAAACTCCTTGAAATCTGCACTATTTACAAAAGTCACTGACTATATCCACGTATAGAAATAGCTCATGGGAAGCCCAGCACCAGACTATTTCTTTCAAACATTAGATTCCTGAGAACTAAAATCTCCTAGATCAGTTTAGCCTATATCTAATCAATGTGCCACACAATACGTTTACTATCACAAGAAAATTAAAAAAAATACCACTAGATTTAGTGCTTTCCACCTACATTAATTTAGCAAATTAAAGACTTTGAAATAGCCCCAAATCAAAAACAAAGACCTCTCAGAGGCTTTAATAAATTAGAGCTATTTTTGGTAATTGCTTAAAAAAAAAAAAAGAGAAATTAAGTGTGTTGGTGCAGAACATACAGAAAGCAAACAGTGGTGGAAAGTAATGAAGAAGTGTAGATTAATCAGTGACACTACAGGTTTTTTAATCATCTTTCTTACTAAGGACGTTAAAAAAAGGAGGCTGCTCTAGTGTAAAAGTAGAAATATAAACAATTACAGAAATTAAAGTAACTCTAATTACCTGCCACTCCTTGGCAGCTGCATTCTGGGTGATGGTGGTTGTTGTCACAGAATTTTTGCCACTACCTGAGTAAAGGTAGCAATCACGTAAGTTAGCAGCTGTAATTAACTAAATTCAAACTTGACTATTGGAGATAAGTATTAGTGTCCTCACCCACAGGGCACAGATAAAATACCGTGAACCTGAAAATTTTAGGGGTTTAGAATACATGCTTAAGTTGATGGGAAAATAGCATGTTTTATTTTTGAGGTTTATGCAAATTTAATTTATGTAATTGTACTCCTGGTGCAAATTCCCTTCCAGTTTAGGGGAAATTAACTTTCTGAACCAGTATCCTTAAATGTCAGAAAGGGATGCATACTTTCTTAAAGGACATAAGGGAAGCAGAAAGAGAGAAACTTCACTTTGGCTTACATGTTCAGATTTCTTACAGTATCTAAATTGAAAAGTAGCTAAGACCAGCAAATTTTGCTCCAGCAAAGTCACCAATATTATGAAATTTCGAGCAAACACAGGATAAAACCCAAACCCCAAAAAACTTGCCTTGGCAGGGAATGGTCTAAACCTTTAAATCTCAATAGTATTAATTAATTAATTAATAGCCTTAAATACTCAATACTTTAATACTCAAATAGAGTGTAAATAATCATAGAATGGCTTGGGTTGGAAGGAACTTCAGATATCATCTCATTCCAACCCTGCTGCCGTGGGCAGGGACTAGACCAGATTTTGCAGGGCTTCAACACTTCAAGGGATGAAGCATCTACAACTTGTCTGAGCAACCTCTTCCAGTGTCTCACCACACTCAAAAAAAAGATTTTCTTCCTAATATCTAAACTAAATCTTTCAGTTTAAAGGCATTACACCTTTTTCTATTACTACACTTCCTGGCAAAAAGCCCCTTCCTACTTTTCACAGTAGCTGCTTTGGGGCCATGTTTTGGATTTTCGCTGGTAACTGTGTTGGTAACACAAGGATATTTTCACTCTTGCTGAGCAGTGCTTGCACAGAGTCATTCCATCCCAGCAACAGGGATAGCGATGCATAAGGAGTTGGGAGGGGACACAGCTGGGACAGCTGAGCCCAACTAGCCCAAGAGATATCCCATGCCACATGGTGTCATACTCAGCCTATAAAGCTGGGAAAAAAGAAGGAAGGATGGGACACTCGAAGTGATGACATTTATCATCCCAAGTCACTGTTACAAAAGATAGAACCCTTCTTTTTGGGAGGTGGCTGAACATCTGCCTGCCCATGGGAAGTGGTGAATAAATTCTTTGTTTTGCTTCGCTTTCATGTGTGGCTTTTCTGTACCTGTCAAACTGTCCCTACTTCAAACCAGGAGTTTTCATACTTTTACACTCCTCATTTTCTCCCTCCATCTCATGGAGGCTGTGTGGGGCTAAGTTGTTGGCTGAGGTAAAATCACAACACTATACTAAGTAATTTAAGCAAAATAGTCTTACATTTATAACAATGCCTTCCAGCTGACCAAAATATAGGCATGGTAAAAGTAGCTCACGTCAACTAAGATCATTTATTGTTTCACCAAGGAGTTTCTTTAAACAGCAAATCCCTTAGTGTTTAAAAAAAAGAAAAAGCTGCCTTAAAGTATTTCTCAGTTCTCTTGTGAATTTGCAAATCCGTTTTCTGTCTATGTTTCTTGTTTTGCCTTTCTCCATTTATGTCTAAAAGATTTAATCCCCGGTGTGCCAATTTACCGTTACCTGCTGGGGCAAACTGTGGAGTGCCTGAGGGCTGCAGTTTCCTAATCAACCATGTCAGAGGATCTCTTGGACCACTTCATTCCTTCACTTCAGCCTGTGGTGTCTGATTTCTTTGCATGGAAGCCAAGGGAAGAGGGGGAAGGGAAGGAGGAGGAGGAAAGCAAGGAAGGGAATCTGGGTGCTGCTAGGATACATTCTTATTCGGAAAGCGCTCCTGGGAACAGACACCAATAAATGTTCATAGCCATAATACAAGAATTTATGAAATTTTTGTCCTGGGTGGTCTTTTGTGAGGAGAAGCGGTTGGATGTTTGGTTATTTGGCTGAATTTTCAGTTGTTCCATTGTTTTTGCATGTCATCTTATCTGATTGTTTTTTCATTGATACATATCCAAACTTCAGGACTGGATTCTTACTTTATCTTTCTAGCACTGCGTAAATAAAGTTATCAGTTCAGAAAAGATAGCATAGAAATCAGGAACAAAAGCAGAGAAAATAATATTGTAATTTTAAATCTTAATAATAATGTTAATGAGTTTCCCTTCATTCATAATAACTCTGCTAGATCTGTCACTGTTGTATTACACACATCTGAAGTTTAAGAAGACACACTAAGGACAGGATCTGGGAAATTTTCTATATAAAATAAATAAACTTAAGCTTTTGGCAGACATCCGTAAAGCAGGATGAGACAATCTGTGCAGATAGTGACAGTTTAGGTTTTGTACTTCAAATTAACAGCCCTATTTTATTCCAACCTACTTCTTTTATATGCAAGCTGTAGATGTCCAAACCATGTACAAAGTACTTGAATAATGCTTTAAAGCAGGATGTCTTCCTTCTTACATAGCTGCAAACTTATGAACAGGTAAATGGAGTTTCTCTAAACTTGAGCACGTAAATTTGCCTTTAGGCAATAAGAAATTTAATCTCATACGGTTATTTTTTCCCAGTATCACACAGGACTGTGTCAAAGCCTTCTCAACCATACATATAGATTTATGTGATTCTACAATAAATAGAAATTATTGAACTGTATTTGAATTAGGATGGTTATATGGTTTTGTATAGCATTTGAATTAGACCTGGTTATAATTAGAGATTTCCTCGTAACATTAGTAGTAGTAGTAGTAGTAGTAATGATAATAACACAATTTTGAAAAACATCTGTAATTGAATTAAACCTCTAAAGTACCTCTAAAATTGGACATTGGCACAAAATATCAGAAGAAATGTTTGCAGTGGTGAAACTAAAACCCAACTTCGCAATTTCCACTTCCTGTTCTTTGAAATTCTGTGGCTGTTACTCAGCCTGTTTTGTGGCCAGGTGAAAAGCAAATGGCATCACAGTAAAAACATGGTGCATGCACCTCAGTATTGTACATAACATTGCGTGCTCTATCATGCAACTTGTACGAGTATGTGTGCCATAATACCTATAGTATAGGTTTTGTCCTTCCTTCAACAGGTATATTCTCAAATTTGCCTTTCCCACTACTGTATAAAGACACCTCCATTCAGGCTTTGTTAGGGTCCAGTCATGACAGTCTGGAACTCAAAATATGCTATTTCATCTTAATTCTCAGGTAATTTTCCAAGACAACCAGCAATGTTTAAATTTGCTCAGGCTTCCATATCAGTGAACAGATGGTGTAAATCCACCCTGAGACGTGGAATCTGCATCACCCCTCTTTCTCAGACAGCTTATTGCATCTTAGTTTCTATGGAAGGAGAATATAGCTAAGGATACACTGTGATAGGCACTGTACAAGCATCACAAATTGAGAGTTTTTTGTCCAGGGAGCTTAAATTTAAGTTTGAAATGAGAGACAGCAGGTGGATAAGACAGATGGAGAGGAAACAGAAAAATAGCAGTAAGACAGCTGTAACCAGTGCAATAAGCAGTGGTCACACCAGCTGGCTAATCACTGACAAGTGGTTTCTGCCATTGCCGCAAAGACAAGCTTGAAGGAAGGATTTAAAGTAGAAGTGAGGATTTTTTAAAGTTGTTTCCACACAGAAGTGGGAACAGGAAAAAATGACATTGTTTGTGTGAAAAATGCAACAAAAAGGCAATCAGAAGACAGGATTCCAAACACAATGGCAGTGGAAATCTTCATTCTCAATGTGTATATACAACTGCAGAGGGGGTGGGAATAATCCTTGGAGGTTTTAAAAGTGACAAGAAGTTCCTTAAAATGAGAGCTCCAATAAGGAGGATTTGTGTTAGCTCTTTGAGGCAATGAACACTGCAATGATTTGTACAAATCCACCTATAATTATTTTAGATCTGTTTAAGAGAGACAAGTTTAAATATGACTAAGAAAGAAGAGGCAAAATTTCGTTGTTTACAGGGGTACATGAACTCAGCGGCACCAATTTCAATAGCAGAGGTTGGAAGTTTGAATGGGATTTGGAAATGGATGTTGAGGATAGACATGTCTTCATTTTCACCTCAAAAATAAAAGTCAGAAGGCTGTTGCAAAAGTCCTGTTGCAACACATGGACCTCTGTGGACTTCCAATGTTCCCCATGCAGAGGATCTGTGTAGAGTCCTGATATCTGATGTCCTGCAGAGATGGATGACTTTGTCACTGGGGAAACTTCACTCTCTATCAGCATGCAAAAAATTATCTACAATAAAGAACTTATTTGGAGCAGGTTTTCTATTTGAGAACATAGCTTTTCAGTTTTGGTACTTGATGCTGGTCTCTGAAGCTTGTATCTCTCTCTGTGTATCTCTCTCTTCTCCACAGATGGTTTCAACAGCTTGAGCTCGCCTCTTTGCAGATGATGCCAGATGCTTCCTCTCTAACAGGCAGCTTTAGTTCCCTCTCTCCCACATACGCGGAAACAGGTGATATCGGATGCCCCCTCAGCTCCAGGTCTCAGCAAAGTGAGTGCCAACGCACACACATACAAACAATACAGTAGATCTGCATATACTAAACAAATGAAGCCAGATATGTTTTCGTGACTTATGACTTGCTGGAAGAATTTCATCTTTCAGTGATGCCTCCAATGTCTAATCAATATTTACTCTTCTCTTTGCAATCATTTCTTCTTCTTTCTAAATCAACTGTAAATCAATTAAAATGTAGTATTTGAGATTTAAGGGGCTAGAATAAGGTAGTTTGGTTTATATATACATCACAGAGTTACAATAAGGTCATTTGTAAGGTAAACATTTATCCCATTTATTTCTGGATCTGTTAGATGTACTTATTCAACAGTTACTGGAAAACTAATGAAGCCAGCTTTTGTTTTGATGAAGCAAATTGTGTACATACATTTCTTCTGGGAAAAAAAAAAGTATATATATATTACCCTCAAAAGCTGTAAAAAAAAATTTATATTCTACTTTAAGAATACTACAGAGTTAAATATTTTATTTCTAACTGACATTTAGTGGCCACTAAAAACTATCTGCATCATATCAACTATTATTATGAAAAAATGTATGAGTGTAAGTGAAGGGTGTTAAGGGAAGATTTTCCTCTGCTGACAATTTATTTTATATCTTTTAAACATTTTGCAGACATCAAACTGTTGATGCCGCTTTTTCTCAAACTTGTAGGCAGAGACAAGTGATACTCTGAAACCTATTAAATGATAACATTGGTTATTTTGTCATCTTTTTCCATCTTGTTCTGAAGGTGGTCCTACTTCTCCTCAGGTTCCTCTATACAGAAAAATAGAAAGAGTTAGACCTGGTGACTAGAAGAAGCCTATTAGGTTCTACACAGCTGTAAGGGTCTGAGCAGTAACTTAAGATTGAAGGATTAAGGCATTTACATTCTGATAATAAAAGCTTTAAGTGACCCAAATCTATCATTATGGTGCTAACTACAGGGCTGGGATGGCTGACTAAATGATCCAGCTGGCACTCACAGATTGCACAGAATTCTAGAGGTAAGTAGGAAAATACTTTACATTTCTTGAGTTTCTGTTTAAAGATAACTCCTGGATATAAGACTTGCAATGGTCTATAATGAGCAATTAACTCTGTATTAGTATCCTAGAAAACAGAACTTAGTCAAATAAAAACAGATTAATATTTTATCAAATTCTACCAAAAATTTGCTAATGTTCTGTGAAACTTCTTGAAGAAAATACTATATTTCAATATGGAGAGATATGAACAAGATGTTTTATATTCTCTGGCTTTGGTAAGAAAGTATTTTTTTAAGTCTTTCCAGCATTCTAGACAAATTGTAACTTTATGGGAGGGTTAATCTTAGAGGAGCATTAGGTGACCCACTCCTTCCGTGGGTCAATAGATCCTGCCAGAAGACTGCTCCAGCATGAGCTTCCCACAGGATCACAGTCCTCTTTGAGCACCTGTTCTGGTGTGGGGTCCTCCACAGGCTGGAGGTGGATCTCTGCTCCCCCGGCACCCCCATGAGCTGCAGGGGCATAACTGGTCTTACCATGATCTTCACCACAGCCTGCAGGGCAGTCTCTGCTCCAGCAGCTGGATCACCTCTGTTGCCTCTGTCTTCACGGACCTGGGTGTCTGCAGTTATTTCTCTCACAAATTCTGACTCCTCTCTTCTCCAGCTGCAACTGCTGTTGCACAGAGGGTTTTTTTCCCACAGAAGCTAGGCCTGTAGATCTCTCACTACCAGAACTTTTACATGTAAACTCATTATGATCTGTAAAAGTTCCCAGAAAGAAGTGCCTTTGGAATACAAAAAGTAATACTGAGGCAGAGAAAATAAAATGAGAGAGAAAGAAATAGTATTATAGTGACAAAGAATAGATATAAACTGAGGGCTGGTCCAAATCAAAATAGTACATTCCTAATATGACTGCCCAAATGACTTGTGGTTTTCGATCTGCTTCCTTCTTGCTTTCTAACTACAGTCATTCTGACTTATTTTTTTGATATTATACCTGTGCATATGGGGTAAAATTGCCCAGTGCAGGAAAATGGTATTCTCAGATGTTTTGCTAGACCATGAAAAGAACCCTCTGGAATACATCTAATTGGTACTCTTGAACTTAGGTAAAAAGATATGTAAAAGTTACACAATGTTTGAATGAGTTCTTCCTCTTTCAGAGAAAAGCATTGATTTAGAAAGTGTCCTAGGGCTTTCTTGAAAGATTTGGAGGGTCCAAGCACACAGCTGGTTAGGCATATCATCAGAGACTTTATGCTATATATAATATATTTTAAACACATAGGGAGTGCCTACTTCTGGATTTGATGTGCTTTTGCAGACCACCTGAAGATATGCAATAGTTTCAACATGTCAGACCTTTAACACACAATTTATGAGATAACTTTCAGAGCTTTTTGATCTAGTTATTTTGATCTATACAGTATGGTCATAGTGAGCACAAAAACACTGCAAAGGATTGTCTTTGCACTGGGATATTCCAGACAGAGCATCTTCCAGACAGAGATTATAGACTCCACTAACTCTTCTTCAACAAAATAGCATTTTCAATAGCAAACACTAACTCATCTCTAAATTCCTCTCATTAGATTACAGGACCAAAGGATTCAGAATACAGTTTAAATGTCTGGGTTCTTATTTAATCTCTTGCACACACATCAAATTCAAAACTATTATACAGAATTGTCTCGCCTTAGATGTGTCAAACTTGTCGATGTTGTTCCCCATGAGGTTTTGAAAATAGCTATTTCAGTGCCTGATAGCATGAAAGTCTCCAGAAATGATCCAAAAGGTAATCATCAACTTAATGGCAAAAATAAAAACCCTTGATCACAGGAGACATTTTAGAGCAGGCTGGATAGTTGACTTCCTTTCTTGTTCCAAAAAAGCTTAGATCTCAATTTAATGAATTCACCTAGCCTGCAAGTGAACCTGCTTCTCAAAATGCTAAAACTGTATCAAGGGACTCAGTAAAGTTTTGTTACTGTTGATGAAGCTTTTATTCGTAAATCATCTACCTGAGGGCATTGTAGCTCAATAAAGATTGAATCTTTTTTCCAGTTTGATGGTTTTTCAATGACTAGAATATGAGACATGGTAGAAGTTTGTCGTAACTACTCTTTATATTTACAGTTGAGGAGTACATCCAGTGCAGGTGGCTCCATGTGGGAGTTGCAGGTTGAGCTCTGGGTGGCCAGGAGCCCCAGGCAAGAGGCCGGGAACTGCTGCTCCTTTGCATAACAAAGGGCACAGGGACCTGTGGCCCGGCCAGGTGACTGAACACTGGGAGACACAGCAGGAGACAATTGCCCCAAGACTTTCCTGTGCTTAGACTGTGGGGGCATATAAGCCCAGGGATTCCTTTGTCCTCGGTCCCTCCTTGCAGGCATCAGCTTGAGCTGTTGGGTTTTTTAATTTAATTTTTGCACCGTAATTAAATTATTTTAAGGATCAGGTCCTCTGAGACTCTGCTGTGGGAAAGCTGGGGTTGAGTTGGTGAGAAAACCTGGTCTGACTGTGTGAGTGGGGGGGATGCGTAGCTGTGAAGGTGCTTCAGTCCCAGCTCAGGTAGTACAAGAGTGACTGCCAGAGTGGCTCCTGGATGGTCAGACAGGGAAGTTTCCTTAACACTCACCACATATGACACACTGTGGATTTTTAGAAAAATTGTACAAGGCGTGAGTCTTCTTGGAAACCATGAGTATATAAGAACTTGCTCTTAGTTACTCATTAGGTAAGGTAAATATCTTTAACTAGCAAGCTCAATAGCACAGATGTTGGTAATTTCATAAAAACTGTAGGCAAATATTCAAGGACTCATAACCACCATCCTGTAATAACTAAAACTTGGAAATAGGATATGGGGAAGAAAGAGGAGACAATGGAAAGTGATGGTAATAATCTATGAGAAAACAGCAAAGGGAGGAAAGGCTGCAAACGTCTGCTGCTGTTCACAGAAAGGATACAGATAAAATCCAGTGAATAAACAATGATGTTGTTGTGACAGGGACATTACCATGGGGTGGGAAAGAGAGATGTATCTATATCCCCTTGGGTTGATGATTTAGTGTACATTTTCACAGTGAATTTTGGTCTGATACATTTGAAATGAGATGGTTTTGCTGTCCTTACTGAAATGCAGTGTAAATATATACAGAAAAAGTAATGTTTCTCAGTGACCTTTATATTATTTGCTCTCAAGTGTTCTCGTTCTTTGTGGCTCAGTCTATTTTGGAGTAGTTTACCTCAGCTTTTAGTCCTTAGTAGACCTGTACCAAAGAGTCAGAGCCTGTCTAGAGAGGGAAATCACTAAAGTACTTAGAACAATGACAATGTCTAGAATCTGTTTATAATGAGTGTGACAGTGCAACTTCCTTTAGCTTATGCTCTTCTTGGTCAACAGGTTGACTGAAAAGCTCTAAATTGCACCATTGACTTCTTGAAAATGGAGCGACTGACTAAGGTTTGTGTCAAAAGGTAACACCACAAAAGAAAGCTCAGTTCTCTGTACAACTTTTTCAAGCCTATTTCCTTAGGAACTCTGGCTGAAAACTTGATAAAATGTCAACTCTTCACAGGTTTGCCTTTAATGAGCAAAACTTCTATTATACTTCAAGGCATTTTACTTCTTTGAGGCTTTTTTTTCCCCTTTCTTGAAACTTTCAGTCTCCAGCAGTTAAAGTGTTTCAGAGACCTGGGAGGTGTCATTGATTTTCCTCTGCCAAAAAAAAAAGAAAAAAAAGAAAAAGAAAAAAAAACCACTAACCCTAGGTAAGGTGTGAATACCAGACTGCTGCATTTTTTGCTTCCAGCTTCTAATTTCTTTATGTCCTAAATCCAGGTGACCCTTAGTAATGCGTTTTCAGTACAAATATTGAAAATTTATAGGTCCTACCTTCCTTCCAATCTCACAGTTATACATCACAAATAGCAGTAATGAAGCTGAGGGGCTTTTCCAGGTTTATACTGATGCAAAGGAGAAGAGAGCTTATCTGTGGTCCCATTCACTGATTGTACAGATTTAAATATCTGTCTTATATTTTTTCTCAAACTTGAAATTTCCTGAACACAATAATTGGGCAAATAGAAACAGTTCTTTTATTCAACATAATACAGCATTATTTTTACCCCTGACTATATCACATACGTAGCTGTTAGCTACAAAAAGTTGAACCATTTTTTAGAAAGTTTGGGGTTTTTTTATCAATTTCAAATTTTAAAATATCTGTATTATATTGTATCATTCATAGGAAGATATCAAGTCGATATTAAATACAATACAATTGCAGCAACTTTTCTTTCCACATTGACTATATCTATTCTTAAAGAGAAGTTTTAACTGGCTTCTCAAAGTATTTCAAATGATCATCCAGCATCTTAGGAAATACACAGAAACACTGACATTTGATCTTGCAGTGACTACAAACTTCAAGTGTTAAAATGTATCCTAATTGAATTCATACCAATTTTTAGTGTTAGAAGTATAAAGATTGGGAGATATGACCTGGGACATGTTTCTCACAAGAGCTACTTCATGTGTAAGGGAAGAAATGCAAAGAAAATCACAACACAGCACTAAATCTGTAAAGATTGGTTAAGATTTAGTTGCATAACACAGAGTATTTAAATCCCACCAGTGAAAGAGAGTAAAGGACTCAAAACAGATGTACCTCCAAACGTCTTTTCCATCAGTGTTAACCAGTGTCATATTTAATTTCTGGTCAAGTATCTCAAAAATATTGTATTCACAGTATTAAATGTGCAACTTATTTAATGGCATCCGTGATTATAATCTATATTGTTTACCCACCAGATAAACTGGTTAGGGGGAAAGGACTATTCTTATCCTCCAGATAAAGAATATATAAACAGTCCATCCTCTTAGTGGTTGCAGTGTGACAAGATGTTTACAAGTCTCTTCAGCTCTAACTGGATTTAGAGATTTAGAGAAAAGCAAAGCAATTAGAAAATTACATTACTAATTATTGCAGTTTTAGAAGATGATAGGTGTAAAGAAAAGGTTTTAATGGGCTTTATGGGAAGAGTATGGCAACTTATACAATTATTTCCTCTCTTTCTTCAGACATTCTATAAAAATATTAATTTACCCATTCCAGAAAGGTGTTGACAGAAGAAAACAAAAGGACTGTCATTGTGCACAGCACGGTGTTCAGCTCTAAATGTAAAAAGATATTGTCCAGTACAACTGCTGTAGTTATACAGGTAACAACTCCATGTAGAGAACATTTTCACCATGAAGTAAACTCCAACCTGTCAACTGACAGCATTTAAATGGCAACACATCCTACTTTTGATTTTGACTTTGATTTAAAAACTCATTAGATTTTTGAAATGGTTATCTTTCTTATAAAAAAAAGAAAAGGAAACATTCCAGCTATTGGCTAATAAATTAGAATATTGATTTTCTCTTTGTAAAAATATGTTATAAACAAAAGAAAGGCACTTTTAATAATTCTTATCTAGATTTATACAAAAATCTCAAAATTCCATGGTTGTTCTTTCAATGTTACATTATTCAAGTTGTTTTCAGATTAATATTTATTATTCTTAACAAGCTTTACATATATTTTTAATTTTTAAACTTCCAGATCTCTTGTCCTACTGTTATGTCCTCTCATCAGGCTGCTAGAATAGAGAAAACAAATCTCACTCTCAAAGTACAGCACGCCAGACATGAAATTCAGGTATGGTTCAGTTGTCTATCCTTTCAATAAGCAGCTTTGCCCTGTCAATTTTTCTAATGCAAGCAAGGTAGCTCTAAGTTTACTATCAGTATTATGTCCGTAAGGCTTTTTAAGTTGAGGCATTAACCGTGGACATTAAAAGAAGAAAAAAAAAAATCATTTTCATGCTCTAGAAAACTAGAGAAACTTCTTCAGAGTCTCAGATAGCTTTTGCTTTCTCAGAGTAGGATACAAGCATGCTTCACAAGGTTTGATTTTCTAGGACTTTTTTTCTTACACATGACACAGAAATAGTCCTGTGCTTTGGTAGAAGCTGTTGCATATTTTGCTCTTTAGAAGGTTAGGTCATTTACGCAGCTTTCTCCCTATATATTCTAATCTTTAACTATCATATATTATCAGAAAAAAAGAATATGTAAAATAAAATAAGATAGAATAGATACAAAGAGAAATAGCATTTGATAAAGAGAAAGCGTTTTTGTGATAAAAACTGAAGAGGCCTCTAACTCTAAGGCATATTACAAACCTTTCGTTATCAGGCTTGGAAATGACACAGTCCTAAGAAGTGAAAATAAAGTCTCCTTAGGAGGAAAAGGAACCAAAGCTTTGGATTACAGAAGAGCTGCAAGATTCCCAGAACATTGTTTAACTTGACCTGTAACATGCTATGCTTCTATAAAGTTTGGTTGAAATACAGTTAAGGTAACGAGTGTTTTGGGAAGTGTGGAGTCGAGAAGACTTCTCTTCTATTGTGTCTTCCAAAACTCCTGTCAGTCAAAACACTTGTCAAAGAGGAAAGAAACAGTGGTTTTGAGAGGTTTTGGGTATGGTTGTGGTTTTTTTTTTTTTTCCTTGTTGATTTTTTGGTTTTTTTTTTGTTTGTTTGTTTTGAGCTTTTTTGTTTGGTTGGTTTGGGCTTTTTCGGTTGTTTTTTGTTTTATTTTCTTTTTTGCGGTCTGAGGTTTTTTTGGGGGGATATGTATTTTCTTGGAGCTTAATAAACATATATACAACCTTCAACTTCTGTAATTTAAGCAGTTGAAAGGTAATTACAGAAGCAAAGCCCAAGAAATAATTCTTCATATTTATATCTGTTTTGTCTATTAAATTACCAGAAAATCCGGTGTAAAGGTGAAACCTCAGTGATTGCAGCTTTTAATTTTTTTGGTGATTTTTCAAATAATTAAAACCAGCTGTAAATGTAAATTAAGCATTAGGTTAACATTAATATAAATGTCTCAGTCTCATTCAAGCTAATTAATATTCAACTAATAATGAGGTATAGCAACATGGGTGCCAATTATAAGGAATTTGCACACCAAGTTAGTCTTACAAAAGAGGTAATTTTTAATGACTCCTATTGAATATAAGCAAAGCAATGTGTTTAGTCAGTTTTTAACATCTTCATTCATTATCTGGAAGAAAACAGAAGCAGCACATTAATTAAACTTATGTACATGCTTAAGCCTTTTGTTAACATTTAGAAGGAAATCAAGGAAATAAAAAGTGACACAAACTGAAAAGATATTGTTTTATATAAAATAATTTCTACTGTTAATATTATTTTTAAATAATTTGAAGAATTAGTCAAAATTCAACTGTTAATGTAGAAAAAGAACAGACTGAGACATAAAAAAGACCTGTCTTCATAAAATAATTTAGAGAGGAAGGGATGTATGGATATTTCTAGTCCAGCTCCTTGCTCAAATTAGGGTCAGTTCTGAGGCTGATTACAGTTGTGTCTAGTCAAACCTTACTAACCAACAAGAACAGAGACTGTACAGCCTCTTTGGGAAACCTGTTCCTGTGTTAGTCTCTTCATGATTAAAAGATATTTCCTTGATTTCAGTCTGACACTCTCCTTTTCATAGTTGCTCTCATAGTCTCTTGTTGTTAAGGTGCCACCTCTCAACTCTTGAGGTTCAAGTCTCTCATCAAAACAGCTTTTGTAGTCTTCATCATTTGTAAAGTGGCTCTGAGAGACATTGTCTTGTGACAGGAGGTAGACTTTGGCCAAGAGTCAAAGTTCCTGAGTCCCTTCTCTTCCTAGCAATGGTAATGGCTGAACTTCTGCACATAGGGCTGAGAATTTGTTTCATTTGCAGGGCATTGCTACTTCACTTCTACTTTCTGTGGTGTCAGAGCAGAGAGCAGTGAACCTCATTTGCTTCAAGCAGGTCCTACTCCATACTGTGCAGCAGGGTATGACATTTCTTATAACTCTGTCAAGTTCATGAGCGCTAGATTGTGGACCACATGGTAGTCACAGTATTCATGCTCCTTCAGCTGCTCGTCCAGCTGACTAAGCACTCAGTTCGCTCCTTAAAAGTAAGCTGTTTTGCAGTCACCTCTACCTGCTTTTGCAATGAAGTATAAAAGAGAATGCTTTGAACAGTCTTTGGTCATTGGCATGGATTCAGCTTAAAGTTCTGGGTTCATACATAAAAGAGCAGCTCCAAAACGTGTCAAGTCAACAGTGCACCCTAACTTCCTCCAAAACAGGACAGTGGGACAAAAAGTAGACAGTCAACCCAGATTATTTATATACATATATTACATATTTTATTCTTGTTCGGCAGAAGTTTTTTGCTAATTCAGTCCGAGTTAAATTAACTTCAAAATAACTTCAGAATGCCTTTTTTTTCCCCCAGTAAGTCCTGTATTCATTCACCACCCTCCCCCCCAAACAATTCTAATTGTATTAAAAAAATAATAATCACACAACTTTATAGTTGAACCTCACTTACTTGTGAGTCAGATGAGTGTTGCTCATGCTCTCCTAATTATTAGATTTCATTCTTTAGATGCAAAAGAACAATTCTGGTATAACATTACTAATAGAAGTATATCTTCTTTGAGTGATTCTGTGAGAGTAGGTATGTATCTGGAGAGACTGCAGTATACCAGTAGAAATTCTGTGGAACTTCAGTGGAAGTTGGTGAAAGTGGTGTGAATTTTAGCCCAAAAGGGTGTGAAGGATGTTTCACACACAAGATAAATGAACAATAAATTAAGCAAGTGACTTACTCTTATCTGGTATTACTAGTGTATTCAGAATAGCATAAGGAATTCAAATTTAACCATAAGGTTATCACTGATAAAATAGAAGGAAGGGATTACAAGCTCAGGGAAAAATATTAGCTTTAAGTGATAGAGAATACGTGAACAGTCAGGCATAAGACTACAGCATGCAGAAACAAGTATCTAATATATATTAGTATTTTAAAAGAGATGATCTGTAATGTATTTTTGAGAAGTAGTACTGCTACAAAGCTATACATGAGGAAGTTCAACACAGTATGAATAATTTTCTGCAACTTAAGCCAGTTAAGGCTGCTTTGGCATAGGGATGGATCGGATATGGTTTCTCTAGCTTTCTGCCTTAAATGTCTGATGTATGTGCTAATCAGTTTTGCTTAAATAAGGGTGTCATGATAGTGCCCACAGATATCATACATTGACCAATCCATTCAAACTACTTTGTTTTCTGAAATTTCCCTGAAAAAATTAAATAACCATCAAAAGAATAGCATCAATTCCATCAACGCCTTTCTGCTTCTTAGGAGTATTGGAATTGGGTTATTCCAATGTCCTTTCAATTCTTCTTTGTTTATAAGAGAACTATCCCAAACAATTTGCTTAGAAAGTGAAATCTTCTTATTTCATTATATTGTCTTTCTGCATTATGTTGCTGTCAAAAAATGATATATAAGCACCGTCAAACACGGCAAATTTGTTTTCATTAGGAAGTTTTTCAATTGTATCTGTGTATTGTTTCATAATCTTCTTATATGTAACCTCTAGGAATTGCAGGGAGATGAGAGGCACACAGATCGTCTGCTTGCTTTTTATTTCTCCTCCTGAGACTTCTCTACTGCTTCCAGCACGTTTAACATAATCTTTGCACAAACAAATCTCCTCTTTTGTCTTACTAATCTTTATCTTTCAAGCCCATTTCAAGAGTTTGGATATGAATAATATAATGATACGAATTCTAAGATTTTATAAGCTTTATGCAGAAGAAGAATACTAATGTGTTTTATAGGAGCATATAGGAAACCAGTACCATATTGATATTTCATATTCCAGTTGCAAGATTGTTTATTGATTTTCCTAAACTAATGCCCAGAATGTATTTGAACCATAAAGGACCCCAAATACGGATAAATTGTTTTTATATATTCAGAATTATAAAATAGTATAAGGAGCAAATAAGCAAGCAGAAAGTTAAAATGACTTAGTGTTAAGAAAATGCATTATGGATGGCTTAACATTTTCAGTGTAATTGTTTTAAAACAATACTAATGCTTATTTGTGATCTTATAAATATTTTAATTTATACAATGCTCAGAATAATAGCTGTGTACTATGAATAAAAAAAGGGTCAAAACACATAAGAAAAAAATGTAAATCGCTAAATAGTAAAAAAATAAATGTAACTTTTTTTAAAAACAAATATGTTTTCTGGGAAAACCCTCAGAGAGAAAAATTTTATGATGTGACTATACAGGTCATTAAACTGTCCAGATCTGAAATCTTACCAAGTTTGTGTTCATATAAAATAAGATATTTTTCTTCCCTTTTATGTATTATTTTGATAATATTTTTTATTAACAGATAATCTTAAAAAAACTTGCCCTTGGGAGTAGCAAAGCAAATTTACTGATTACTTTGTAATGGAGATGCTCAAGGGGACCACAAAGATTTTCAGAACCAGTACATTGTATTTCAGAAATCTTAGGAAATGGTTTATGTTCATATTTAAGTCTTTTTTTTTTTAATTCTAAAAGGACCTTGTACATATTTTAGTTACCTTTTACTCAACTCTTGGCAAGTCTCCAGTTTAAAAGTATACTACAAAAAAGCACATGCATATTCATAACAAATAAACAGTATTTAGACCACAGACAATATTTTTATATTTCTTTGTAATTTTGGGATATTTTATTGTTCAAGAAAATGAGAGTTTGTAGTATAGGCTGGTTCAAGGCACAGTGCTGAAAGGCTCTGTGCATTAACATCTCTGTGCATCTCTGCAAAAGCCACTCCACTGCTGACTTACAGCACCTCTGCTGCTCTCGTACTGCTTGTGGATATTTTCTCTGTGCAAAGGCTGTCAGATTTGTGTTGAGTTGTGTGGTGGGTTTCGAACTAGCAAGCCTTCCACTGAGGACTACAATAAGACCACCAAAATAAATCCATGCTTTCTCTAACCTGGAAGTAAAAGCAATGTAAACCAAACATGCTAGTCTTCTCTTTGACTACTTCAGTGACCCTAACACACTCATTTTGAAAACAAAGATGAGACTTCTGTACTTTCACACCTTCCTTAGTGTCAGTCAGCTTCTGAATGAAGCTCCTAAATTTACTGTAAATTATAGTGTACTTAGGAGACTTACTATTTTCTGTAAAAAATGGATGTCTAGATGGGAAATCTGTGATTCCAGATCTCCATCTGAGATCCCATTCTCTTATTTTTTTATGCCAAAAAAAAGCTTTGTTGTTGAAATACAGTGAGAAATTCTGGCTTCTTAGGGGAGGTTTAAGTGCTGTTAAAAGTGTCTGAGAGTAAAGTTAGCTAGAGTAGAATGTGATGAGCAAGAGAAACTGGGAGAGTTTGACAATTCCAGGCTTGTGAAAGCCTTTGACACTGAAACTTGGCTATAATCTTTGATTATTAATATCACTATGTGACAAAGACAAGTTTCATAGGTAAATAGACAATCAGTTTTCATGTCCTGTTGTCTCACTTCAGTTTATACTGAAAACACTTGTGGAAAATTTAACTTTTTTTCTTACGCAGTTATCCCTTTAGAATCCTACTTCTGAACCTACTTGGTATCTGAACCACAAACTAAAATGATAGCCAGTATTTAAGTACTCCAGATGAGAGGCTTCGGTTAACCAGAGCAGTACAATTTTTTCAGAATTTATAAACTATTCATACACAGATTAGAAAATCCTTCTACTCAAAACTTCTTACAATTTAGCTACTTAATATCCTTGCTATATACTTAATTTCAGTGATACACACTGAGAAGACAATTGGATAGGTGGAAAAAAATCCATGTAAATGTTTTTACCAGATCTACAACATTTGATTTCTAGAGGAATAAACTGGAAAAGAGATATGCATCCATGCAATAAGTTCAGCAACATGAAATTCTAACTTCCCCTTCTGAAATTAAATATGCAGGTTAAAATTTTGTCTGAGTTGTATGTACATGACTTGTATTCTTTTTAGTGTCTTTGTAAGCAGACAAATATCTGACAACCTCTTTTGAGAATAGGATTACATTTATTTTAGAAGACCTAAAAGTAGCCAATTGCAGAGCTCTGACTCAAACTCTCTTCAAGTCATGCAGCACAGTTTATTTCTAGAAATCACTATAAAGCTTTCTCTAACACCTTAAATTGCATTCAGTTTCATTCTCTCAAAAACACTTAAATTCTTAATTGGTTCATCAGAACAGTTTTGTTCATTTTGTTGTGCTGTGTCATAACTCTTTTGTTCCTCGTAAGATTCAGCTTTGCAAGAGGGGAGAGAGGAGGGAGAAATCTATTCACTCCAGACTATTTCAAGGGAATGTCTCTTCACTCACATTTGTTGGCGAGCCAACAGACTAAGTTTTTCTCATTTACAGCTAAAATATTCTTCTCTTTAGGGCTCTGTTCAGACAGTTTCCTGACACTAACTTGAGATTGACATTTTGCTGGCACTCCAAGCTACACACCAAGCCTGGGTGTTTGAGAGCTCCTGGCACTCCACTGTATGGATCAGTTCCTGTGCAATCTAACAGCATGGTGTAATCTTTTTTGAAGTATTTCTGACAGAGAAAAGGACTGATTTACAGCAATAAAGGCATTTTTCCCACTTCTATCCTGCAGGTCTGAATGTCAAAGGCACTAACAAGAGTGTCACAGATATTAGGGATATCTTAATAGAGATGAACTAGAGTGTCCTTAATGGATTTTTTTTTCATCTGTGCAGTAATGACTGTAAGTTTTAGTCTAAACTGCCTTTAGAAATCATAATACATCCTTTAGAAACATAACTTAAAACTAGATTACTAAAACTAAATTTATAACTGTCCATCGTTAAATAGTAATAAATGAAATATATAACGACATAAGAAATTCTAGACGCAAAGTTTTACTGAAAAGCATTTGTACAAGTACATGAATTTCAAAACCACAAAATATCTCTTCCTGCTTTTGAGAAAATGGGTGAAAAATACATCTTCAGATGTTGTTCTATTTGAGAGGTATTGCATTTAGCCAATTAAACTCCAGAAAAGAGATTTCATTGATTGTAAGGCAATGCTTGCCACTAAGTAAACTATGAAAAGCTTCACGAGATAACACAAACTTCAATTAATTTTCACTTTTAAAAAATCCTATTAAGTATTACACTTGTATACAAATATTGAAAGATTGAAGTTTGAAAATGAGAGGGTATTTTTGTAGTAGCATAACCTGTAATGTCAATACCTCAAGTACTTCAAGCTACTTGACAGTATCTACAGAGTTAAAAAATTATTTTTTTTTTTTGATACAATTAAAAATTTTCCTTTAAACCTTTCCCGGAATTAAATGAGAAACATACAATTCAACTTCACATATTATGTCTTTTTCTTAAATTGCTGCCAGTCAGATGCAACTCATCTCAAGTAATTTCTGATGAATTTGCTCATACTCTTGGGACTGACATTAACTGATTCTACATATAAGAGGAACTTTGCAATGTTCCAGAAGACTTATGTCATACCACATCACACACTGAGTTATCATAACTCAGAAAGAGGCAGATTTTCAAGAATAGGAGCAATAGCATGATGAAGACTATGTTGATGTCACTGCTACTTGAAAGGACAAATACCTACTTGTCGGCAGCCAAAGGCCCAATGCCGGAGATAGTGGCAGGCATCAGCTCCTTCAGCAGGCATCAGCTCCTTACTACCCCACAGCACAACCTTTTATATCTTTCTTCCTGTATCACTCACATGCTTCTTGTTACAGAAATCAACACACATTTGCATTCCAAGCTGTTTTTCTTTTTTCCCAGGGATACAACTGTAACCCATCAAAGTCGAGGCTGCCTGCAGCCCATTCTTGTATCCCCACATCTACTAGAAAAAAATAGTGAAATTCTTGACACAAACTAGTAAATCAGTAATTTTGAAAGTATTTAAATAGAACTGTCTTGCACAGCTGTTTTTCTGTAAATATACTGACTAGATAATTTTGAAATTCACTGGTGAAATAGAAAAAATGCCACAAAACTCTCTCATAAATATAGGGACTTTTGTCCCTATGGATTATAGAAATTAATTAATTAAAATTCTTGTTTTCCCTTTTTCCTATGTGCAAGACAATTCTCTATTTTACTAGATATATAGTTTAGTTTTCATAAGGTGTCTGAAGGAAATACTGTGCTTACTTACGGCACACTCCAAGTGGCAATCATACTAGCACTAATTTATCCATTCAAAATCACAATACTTCCTATCTTAATCTCTTTCCAACACACTATCTAGGATACAAAAACTTATTTTAATGATCCAAGCAGGAAGCTTCTTGAATATATCACCTGAGATACAGTGGCTATATATGTAAGATCATATTAACAGTTCTCATTCACCAGTGTACAAGCATATGCACTGTTAAACAGTAAAAATGGAATTTAATTTACTAGCATGGACTTATACAGACCTTTCAAACAAGCCAAGATGCTGTGTAAATCTGTTCTTGCATCATTCTGTTTCTAAGATACTTTATGATTGAGAAAATCTCTTAGATTGATGAATCCTGTGAGCCTTTTCATTTTAAAAGGATCTGTACTGGGGGTTGGACTAAATGATCTGCAGAGGTCCCTTCCAACCCTAACTATTCAATGATTCTGATTCTGTGGTTCTCTGGATATCCTGCAGTCCTCAGAGCTGCCAATAGCCTCTGCAATCATTTATATGGTAATCCCTTCTAACAGACTTCTGGCAAGATTCAACTGTGTATTCAGATAATCAACTAGCTATATATAACATAAGTATCTGAAAATTAGATGGGTGTCTAAGCTTCTATTATACTCAATAATGATTTAGTAGGTGACATTGATGGAGCCTACAAAACAATTTTGCTGTCCTTAAATTAGATAACTATTGGAAAGTACCAGTATTGTATACACAGGGCTGTAGTGCCGTTTGAACTACGCTGAGTTGTCCACTGGCTGGTATGACAAAATATAAACAGGAGATCATTGCTTTGTGAATTGATAGCTAGAGGCCAAACTTAGATGCATCCAGTGCTCAGGACACTGAATCCTTTTACTGAGAAATTCAGATGTATGAAAATAGGCATTTAGTGCTGTTTGTGTTGCCATATTTGCCTCAATCTCCTACTGGAGCAACTTTCAGATACCTCTTGCCTTTGATATTTGTAATCCCTTTATATATGACTTGGGTTTCTTAGGGAGACTAGGTTCTCGTGTGGGCAAGTAATTGCATTAGCTGAGTCAGTCTCTAGATTCCTTTAAATGCATAGTTTAAATTCACTGCCTATAAAGGCAGTGTAAGTATTTAGAACATATTCAGACACATCAATATAAAAATGTAGGTGTCTGTCTCAGACTGAACCCTGAACCCTGTACAGTTTAAACACTGTACACACCTAGATGTGATAAATTCACCTCAATGTATCTGCATCTGGAGCAGAGTGCTCCGATCTTCGACCTATCTTTCACAGCCACCTCCTACAGATGGCCTTGGAAAGACATTTAACTGATAATATTTCAGTGACTCCACTAAGCCTTGTACGTGGTAGAACACACATTTGCCACATGGAAGGAAAAAAAAATAAGAAGGAAACTAAGCAAAAAAATAAGATCTATTAATATATTTTTAAAAATACCAAAGAAATTATGCATCTTTAATTGAAACATTATCTTCATTCATAGCCATCCAAGAAATCTTGAAGGTTCACAAACAGTAAGAATTTAAGGCTTAATCTTGTAGGGCTAGAATTTGAACTCTGGATAAGACATAAGTTTTTCCATTTGAAAAAACATATTTTCTGAACAAGTGCTTTCTGTGACTCATTCTACAGCTCTGGCAACTTTCGTGGTAAGACATTTATCAGTCAAGAAATAAATTAATACAGCCCATCATCAACAAAAAATAATCTTCACTTTAAATTTATTTTATTTTCTTGACGAAGCTTTCTCATTTAAAAATTTAAATGGCTATTGTCTTCATTATTTATTATTCCTAAAGCACCAATAGTTAAGGATCAAGAAAGTTATAGGCCTAGGGATGAAATGCTCTTAGTGTTTTAACAAATATGTATAATATGAAGAATTTACATTGCTGAATCCACAATATTTTCCACCAACACTAGGAAAAACAACTAAACAAGTAAAAATGAAACAAACAAATAAGAATCAGAAGAACCCCTGTCACCTGCATTACCATTTTTATTGTCTAATAGTTACTACATTATGAGAAGTATGATTATCCAATGAAACAACTTTTACCAGTGAAATAAATAAGAGCATTCCCAAGTTGAAGGAACTTATATATTATGATCATATATAGATTAAACTTTTTCGACCTATTGTGACAACTTCAAATGGAGTCCTAATCTGTAGTGCGGGGTGGAAAGAAAGATAACAAATATTCAGACAAGTATACTGATTTTGTTTTTTATTAATGTTTTTGTTTTGTTTTTTTTTCTTTTTTTCAACAGCTCTATAGCATTATGTCTTTTTTATGCATCCTATTCTCACCTCATAGTTGCTGCCTTGGCCCATTTGGGTCTTTGAAAGTTTTTTTTTCTTTTCACCAAGGAAATGTGCAAAATGCTGCCATAAAATTCACTAATTATCAGAATAACTCCGAGACTATTGAAAAAATAAATGCTTTTAATTAAAAAATTAAAACAAACAAACAAAAACCCAAACCAAAGCAAAACAAAAAAAACCAAACCAAACTAAAGAAAACCATACTGATGCTTTACTTCATAGCCGTCTATAATGACAATACTGTTGGCTCCAAAGTGATCTTTCACTTCATTAGAGGTTTTAAGCTGATTTCTCTATAAAAGTTGAGATGGACAAGACTGGATTTCTGTTCAGATGAGAATAGGATTATCCATTAGGTGTTCCTCAGGTGACTGACAGATGTTCTACCTTCATTAAATAGAATTTTTTCAATCATGTTTACTAGATTTAGTTAAATGAATAAAGATGAATTGGTGGTGTTGTGAGGGTCAAAGGACCAGAGAGCTCTAGTGAGAGCACTCGCTGGTGGGTTAGCAAAATATAAATAACTCATCCGACTCAAGGTACAAGGAAAACTACCTCAGCAATCCGCCAGTGCTGCTGTGTGCTAATTTGGTCTGTCTGGTTGGCCTGGTCCTCCTCTCCGCCCCTGTGCCCTCAGATCATTGGCTCTATAACCCTACGTAAGCCTGCACCCGACCCGGGCTCAACCTCTTTGTCCCTGGACACTTTTGAAGATGGAATAAAAGCCCTTCAGAATTCCACACAAGGAGCCCTCCTGATTCTTTGTCTCTGGTAAAAAGTGGGCTGTCCCAGCTAGGGTGGGAGCATGCGCTCAGTGCCTGCCATCGGCTCGGGCGGGGAAAGACGCCCTGCCAGTGCNCTGTCCCAGCTAGGGTGGGAGCATGCGCTCAGTGCCTGCCATCGGCTCGGGTGTGGAAAGTCGACTTGCTAGTGCCAGGCTGCACAAGCCAAAGCGATCTCCTGCCAGAGGCGCTTTTGGTTATATTGCAGCGACTCCATCCCTCCCCACGACCCCCCCTTGGAGCCCTGCATTAAATGGGCACCTGTTTCTTCATCTTGTGAAGTGCTTCTGTAAAGTTTTTTACATAGACTTAAGAAATTGATACCAAAAGGATACGTCATCAGTAAATAAAGTAAACAGAAACTCATCTGCAGGAGGCTACCAAATAAGCATATTTCCTTTAAATTATGGAGATTACAAGATGCATTTTTAAGAGTTGTGTCAATTTTACTAACTGTTATGACTTACTTGCTTCTTTTTTAAACTACTTATTTTCTATTTCCTATAGCTGTTTGATTTGGTTGGGTTTTTATTTATTTGCTTGCTTTTGCTTTTTTACCCCTAAGATTTTAGCAATGTGTTAATTATAATCTGGAATGCGAAATACTTATATGTGGCAGAATTTCTTTGTGGTATTAATTAAAATGTTCTAAATTATGGATAAACCTCCCACACTCCTGGAGCCTCTGATTTGTGTTAATCAGCACCTTAATGCCGAGATGTGCTTGTCTCCTGCCAAAGATTAGATGTGTGAACAACTCTTTTAAGTTTTATTTGAAGATGTACAGTGTCATTTTGTATATGTCTGAAGACTGGTTTTAAAGTGATCCACAGTTCAGTGTGGTAGCTTTTTGTGGCACAAGAAAATCTAGCTACAGGTTGCAGAGTCTTAAAAATAGAACAGCTAATTGGACTGAGTTCCTCCAACTGACTTCTACTTTTAGTGTTTCCAATCAACGTATTATTTTGTTTTCCTTCACAGAATAAATGAAGTAGAGAGAGAAAGAGAGATCTAATCTGGGTTTATTTAAGATATTCAAAAGGCCAAAGAGTGAGTTGCTACCAACAACCATCCTTGCAGTGAACTTTAATGCATTTCCAGTTCAGACCAGCACAGGTTTTCATCCTTATATGCTTCTGTAAACTGATATTTATATTTCTGTATGATGCAGTGTAAAACCACAGAGATTTTGCCATCCAGCTCCAGCTCATTAGCTAAATGCATCCTTCTCAGCAGAACTGGAAAGCACTTGGTATTTAAACCCATGAAAATACAGTATATGAAAAAAATGAAATTAGGAACCTTGATTATTAATGTCAAATACTAAGTTCTTAGTTGCTTACAATTAACTAGCACAGCTAATTAACAGACCATAAGCAAATAGACAGGCAGGATAGGTCCTTTCCTTTCTCAGTGTGGAGGCCATGTAGTGAAGAGAGAATTAACACCTACAGCTTTAAATCTTCAATTCTCTTTGTTCTCTGCTGCCCTGCTGCAGCATAGGCTTCAAATCTATTTCTGGCATCTCACCACAGTTTATCTGTTTTTCTCCAAAATTATAGTGAGTGCTACTGAGAAGTTTTAGAGGAGCCATAATTGAACTGGCCTAAGAAAATGAGTGATTTCATTGACACGGCAACAAAGTAAAAGATAACGATAAACTCATTATATGTCTGATAAGTCTGTCCTTTACAGGAGCAAACTGTCAGTACTATAAGAAGTATTGCAAAATAGTTTATGCCTACTAATTCTTCCTATTAATAGGTGAATATCTACATTTTGCAGAGCCAATAGAGCACCAGACACCATTTTTTCAGTTGCTTGGGAAGGCAAATGCCATAATCACAAACATTGCCCCTTCTTCCTCTCCCACCCTTTGAGTTTTCATTGCAGAACACAATATCATATGTCAAGGAATATCTCTTTGGTCAGTTAGGGCCAGCTGTCCAGATTGTGTTCCCTCCAAAAGTCTCATCCCCTGCCTACTTATTTTTGGGCTGGGAAGGGAGAAAAAGTAGAGGACTTGGTGCTGTGCAAGAACAATTCAGCAAAACCCAAACCAAAACATGCTATCAACACTGATTTAGCCACAAATACAAAACACAGCAATGTATGGCTGCTATGAAGGAAGGTGTCTTAGTCCCAGCCAAACCCAGTACATTTACTAAATTAGAGCTTTAGCAAAGCCATATAGGAACAAGTGCTAACTATATGTTCATGCACAAATGGAAATCTTACATGTAGCACTGAGAAGAAAAAAACTTTTTTTTACCCGTTTTAAAAAGAAGATATATTCAAAGTTTCCATTTGCAGTTTAATTTTATCTAATGCATCATCTTACAGAAAAATACTACTTATTTCTTGATCTTTGCAGGTAAATATTTTTCATGAGCAAATTATACCATATTGAATAAATACCAGGCACTTGTAAATGTTATGGAAATTTATTAAAATCACACAAATCAGGAAATCAGGAAAAAAAATATACATGGCTTTAATAAATGTAGAAAATACATTTTGGTTATAAAAATAGAAATAAATGCTTCATTACACAAATAACCTTGAACTTGGACCATGATAGATACTATAGTTAATTAAACTGTATGTTGAGGTAATATATTGCATTGGAAATGGAAACATTTTAGATGAAGATGTGGGAAATTGATTGGGTAATAGGTAATGTAGTCCATCTTTTGAAAGTGCGGTAATGAAAAGGACTCATAGAGACAGATGAGGTTGTTGAGCAGAGTTTAGCATTTATATACGTATCAGTGTAAATTTTAAGGTGGGTTTTTGATTTGTTTCAGTGACTTGAATGGTGTTACTCAGACAAGCACGTAGGTATATTTTTATAGAAAAAACTTCAAGGATAACTGTTTGAGTCTATGCAACTTTAAAAGAATTTTAAAATCTATAATTAAAAAATAAAACATGAAAAAATAATTGATAATCCTTATACATTAAGTAACATTTATTTCCACAGACATCTTTCAATCTCTGTTTCCTCTGAATACATTGCAATCTCACCTACTGATTTATTTTCTCACTTTTATGATTTTTCTTTCAGATAATATTTAATTGCAAATTCATTAATTTTTAAGAAAGATCTGTTTAATTTATTTTAAATTACAAAAGAAAAATGGAAATGTTTAAGACATATACAGAAAAGGATAAAAGAATCCTAAACATTACACCTTTTGCTACTTAGGGTGACAGATGCATTGATGCAGATAAAGGAAACAAAGAACTAAAAAGGAAAAGTAATAGAAAGGTAAAAGGAAAAGAAGAAAATGAAATAAACTTGAACTTCATTTTTCACGCATCAAATGCATCACAAGCCACAAATGCATCGAATATGCATTTGATCTCATTTTAGAATTATGTCTGCTCATTTTCATAAGCTCTTTTCACCATCAAAATATACAGTGGAAAGTGTTTATAATCTCTGAATATTATACCTTTTTTATCTAGATAAATAAATAGCTAAACATGCATTTGTATAAAATAACTTCCATTCTTTAGCACAAGTTGCCCAAGCAGGGGTTAATTATGACAAATTTTTGATCTTTAACCTGGTCCAAGACATCTAGCGTGACTGAATAATCTGTATGGACTTAGATGAGTCACTGTACAGTGTAAGCAAGAATGTTAGGAACTAGAATAACAGAAAAAAGTAAATAAACTTCAAACCAGTTACTGAATGGAGACAATTATCAAGGAGGTCTTCAGGCATCAAGGACAGTGAAGAATTAGGAAACTAAAAAAACTAGACATTTTCAAATTATGTTAGAAGCACACAAAATCTCAGAAATAACCAAGTCTTAAAATAAGAAAGATGGGGCAATATTTTACACAAGTATTAGGAAAGTGTAGAAATGAGAAGATCTGTATATGTCTAAAAACAAAAGAGAATTCTTAAAGGACTAGTTACACGGGTATTGACTGTTCTTTAGTTGTACTGACAATATGAGTTGACTTACCTCAAGATAAAAGTAATAGCAACATGAAAAAAGAGATTAATTTCAAGGTCCTGTCTGTATCATCTTACCTTTTTCAATGACATCTGAAGGCAGTTTCTAAGATGAAGTTTAATGACAATATATGGCAAGACAAGAAGTTAAATGTCCTCACGCTTCTAGTCCCCTGCTAGTCATCAGCCATTGAAGATACTGATTATAAAGGAGAATGATGCATATTGCTAGCAAACCTGACAGCAGCGTTTGAACACATCATTCAGTATTGAATAACATAAAGCTACTTGTCAAAGCAGAAAATGTTTCTGTCCACAAGGTCTTGACAATTATTATCTTTTCCATGAATTTTAAGAACAGCTTAATGCTCTGTCAGAAATACTTTGGTGATGCAAAACGTGTAAGGATGCCCGATGTTTCTGACCACAGCAGCTCTCAGATAATGTTAAGAATTGATTAAATAAAATTTTCGGACTTCATTATGGCATATTAATTTGTCTTTTGTAAATCAACATAAAGAAAACTACTTAGAAATGGCCTTATTTAATGTCCAATGGGTGTTTAATCCAATTAATGTTAGTCCCTGTCCTTTTCATAATGAAATTAGTTTTGCTTTCAACATAAGCAATAGCTTATTTCTTTGGAAGATTTTTAAGTACCAGTTTCTTAATTGCCATTTACTCTTGCTATTACTCTGTTACCAGGAGATTCAAATCAAACAAACTACTCTCCGCATTGTTTCGCTCTCAGGCAAAAAAGAAAATATTCAAGACACAGATTATGGCACTCAGAGCCTTGTAGAAGTACTTGACCCTGCTTATTATCTTAGCATTATTTCAGATACCATTAAATCAGGGTAAGGTTACCAGGTTAACAATGCATCACCATTACTTCAGTTTTCAGTGAACACAGAAATACTTTCCAACACCTAATGTAGCTCTTTCCTTTCTATTTCCAAAACTTATGATATCCGTGACCACTTTGACCATTGACTTATTTACTACATTAAAAAAAAAAAGTGAAACTAACCTCTTAGTATCCTGATGTTTTTTCAAAACCTTCTCTTTTTAAAGGAGAGAGAAGAGCTTTATTTCTATTGCATTATAACTGTTTTTTAAAAAAATAGTCTTGCATCAAACACATTCTCATTAAACTCTTAAGCAACTAAGGTTTCCATGCTTCTGCATTAGAGAACAGAGATGAGGGGAGAGAGAGAAATGTTATTTGTTGAACATTCTTTTTGATTTTTTGTGATGAAAATTAATCCATCCAGAAAAAAAGGAAAAAGGTAAAAAATAGTTAATTGTTTGAGAAATAGACAATGGGTGTGCCTCACTATAATGCAGTGTTCAGAAATGAATTAATGAGGCTAAAGAAAAAAAAAAGGAAGAAGAAAGAAATAATAAAAGAGAGCTTTGGGAACCTGGCAAAACTTTAAGTAATAGAAATGTGAAATAAATCAACACAGTAATTATGCAAGGTACTTGCCTCAAGTCAGTAGCTTGTTTCATTAGACCAGAATAGTCAATGACAGCTTCACAAAGTAGTAGTCAGTCATCATTCTATGGATTAATCACATCAGTGCCACAAACACTATTCCTTTTTCTCCCCTTTTACTCATCATGCAACCACAGTCCCAGAGCAAAGTAGGTGAAAAACAGCAACATCAAAAACAACCTAGTATGTATGTGGCTTATTAATATATTATAAATATACTATATATATATATAAATAAATAAATAAATAA
>VZTE01004114.1:348068-507749 GCA_013397775.1 Eulacestoma nigropectus | reverse complement strand
ATAAATACAATATATTATATATATTATAATAATATATGCATTTAATTTTCTGGGAAAATGAAGAATCCAGTACTTACTAGAAAATGGGTTTTTTTAATGAGTCACACATGATGTGTACCTTGGACAAATTAATTAGGAAATATAAGTTCAAAATGTTTTCTGACATTGTTATAGCAAGCCTGTATTTGCTTTCTTACTTGAAGAAATGTATGGAATATGTCTACAGTGGTGTCATAAAAAATACACTGAAAAGACAGTGTTATACCTCATAAGAAGGTATTGACTCTAACACCTAAAAGAGGTAAGTGTGAAAAAGCTAATGAAATCTAACTATTTTTCCTACCAAGATTTCAAATACGCAATATGTTTTAGTGCTTTAAATTGACTGGTTTTTTTTAAAGGTAGTTAGTAGTTAGGAAGCCATAAAACATATCTACCTTTATGTATCTAAATATATCTATATATATTAATTATGTAATTTGTTCTTTTCATAGCGAAATTAGTGTAAAATCTTTACTGGACTTATTTAAGTGATCTAAACATTGGGCATAAAGACAATAAAACCTCTTGGTGTTGTTTCTTTAGCTTCAGAAAAAAACCAGAATTGTTCTGTTCAAAAGCTAAAATTAACTTCTTTAAAATAATACTGTATGTTGTCTTCCCTAAGCTAACAGAGCTATTAGCCTTATTTAAAGTTCAAAACCAGTCTTTGTAAACTACAAAATGGACAATGTGCCTCTGAAATTTCAAGAATAAAAACCATGTGATTTACATCATAAGAGCTTTACTTAGTATTGTTATAAATAGTAAGGGAGGTTATAAGAGCAGAGTAAGCATGGATAGATTCTTCATATGCTATGTTTTTGTCTCCTGATGTATCATTATTGTAAGAAAAATAATAGTATAAATTATCTGCCAAGATGAATTAATATGTAAAGAGCCAATTCAATAAAAGCTCCCAGTGGTTCAAGAATTAAATCAAAGAAAGGAATTTGTTCTACTTAAAAGTAAATTTATGAATAACACCTATTAGAGGCAATGAAATGCATTATTAACTTTAATGTTGTGAGTGAAAAATAACTACCTATTGAAAAACAAGTCACTTTGAAACAGTAAGACTTGTTACAAATTTGAAATTTTGACAGGAAAAGTAGTTAGATACCATAGATACGTTCTTGCAGTAGCCATACTAATGGTTCAATACAGAGAAGGCTACTGTTTTATTACATGGATCTTTTTTGTTTATTGAAGACTACAAATGATAGGTCAATAAAAGCAATATCTTCTAAGAAGACAGTGATGACATTAGAAATGTTCATTTTAGCTTAACATGATATTGTAAGTTGCCTACACCACCAGTGCCTATTTATTCATCACATCATATTATTAGTTCTCTTGTCTGAATAGGTTTTGGTGGTTTTTTTATTAATTCATAACAAAATAGGTATAATCAGAGTGTGAAGAGCAAATACAGAGCAAAAACAAGATTAAATCATTTAAATCAAATACCTTATAAATGAAAAACTCTGAAGAACCTAAGACTTGTGTGAGCTGGTGTCTTCTGGACTCTGAAGACTTATAAGCAGGGCCGCAATTAGACGTCACAATACGGCAATGTCCTAAAGGTTTTAATATTTACCCACTAAACCAATAAAATCATGCAGTACATGACTAACCTTTTTCTAAATATTTGCTGTGTTTTTGGGATCCGTAGTAACAATGGAAGGAACTGCTTTTTAGGCATATTAATTAATTAATAATTAATATTAATGTTTTCATTAAAATATTTTTCCTGGCTGATTTAAGTTTTAATCAGGAAGACTTGTTGGAGCTTTGCCTGAGTTCTCCTTTAGCTGGTTACAGAAGCAGACAAAAATTCACACAGAGAGTACTCACGGCAGCTCTCTGTGCTCAAAGAAGTGTAAATATATCTATAGTTTGATCGCCCAAAGACATGACCATATCATCCTATCCATGAACAACCACTAAAGTCCTTCAGTGATACAGAAAGGAGAACATATGGCATATATTTAATTTGCAGTGCAAAGTTTTGGTGGAGGGGGACTACAGGAGTGGCTTCTGTGAGAAGCTGCCAGAAACTTCCCCCATGTCTAAGAGAGACAATGCCAGTTGACTCCAAGATGGACACACCACTGGCCAAGGCTGAATCCATCAACATTTCTGGAATAACAGATTCAGAAGATGGAAAAAGTTATTGCTCAAGAACAAATTGCAGCTGGAGAGAGGAGTGCAAACATGTGAGAGAAACATCTCTGCAGACACCAAGGTCAGCAAAGGCAAGGCAGAAGGTGCTCCAGAGGCCGAAGCAGTGATTCCTCTGTAGCCTCTGATGCAGACTATGTTGAGGCAGCTATGGCCCTGCAGCTGATGAAGGTCCACAGTGGAGCAGAGATTCACCTGCAGCCTGAGGAGGACCCACACCAGAGCAGGTGGATACCCAAAGGAGGCTGTTACCCTTGGGGAAGACCATGTAGGACTTGTGGACCCTTGCAGCGAGGAGCCCATGCTGGAGCAGGTCTGCTGGCAGGACTTGTGACCCACAGGAGGCCCACACTGTAGCAGCCTATTCCTGAAGGATTGGATCCCATGGAATGGACCCACATCAGAGAAATTTGTGAAGGAACTATGCTAGAGAAGCTCATGAAGGAGTGTCTCTGATGTGAGGGATCTCATGTTGGAGCAGAGGAAAAGTGTGAGGAGTCCTCCTCCTGAGGAGGAGTGAGAGGCAGAGAAAACATGCGACGAACTAACAGCCCTTATTCCCCAGCCACCTGGGTCACTCAGGGAGGAGGAGAATGTGAGAGTAAAGTTAAGCCCAGGAAAAAGGGACGGGTGGATTGAAGGTGATTTTTAAGATTTGTTTTGTTACTCTACTCTGATTCGATTGGTAATAAATTAAACTAATTTCCCCAAGTCAAGTCTCTTTTGCTTGTGATGGTAATCGCTCAGTGATCTCTTCCAGTCCCTACCTCAACCCGTGACACTTTGTCTTTTCTCTCCCTTGTCCAGCTGAGAAGCGCAGTGATAGAGCATTTTTGGTGGGCACCTGGTGTCCAGCCAGGGTCAGCCCACCACACGGCAGTACATAAGTAGATTTACAACACCATCTATAACTATAGCTATTGATAAGTTACAGATGACATTTCTGCCCTGTTCTAATCATCCTCCAAATAATGCAGTGAAACCAAGTTTATTTTGCAATATATCTAGGTAAACCCTTGTGTTGTTTGAGCTAATTAAGTTCTTTGTGTTTTCTTTTATCTTTAGTCCTTTGAGGAATAGGGAAACATTGAATCATTGTTTTTCCATGACTACGTTTTTATTACATCTAGGACATCATGTGTTTTTTAATTGCAATTAATTACTATTAATTTAATAGCTTTACAGGCTTTGATAATTTTTTTTTTATCAAGAGTACACACTGACTCCCAAAAAAGACTGTAGAACTTATCTGGCATAAAATTAAAGGGATTTGAAATCAACAAATTTTCAAGTTCATTGAACTGATATAATCAGGCTATGTTTCATGCAAAATACTTTCACACCATTGGAAAAGCAAAGGTCGGTATTGATTTTAAAAGGTTTTGTGCTGCCTTCTGGATCACGAAACTATGAGATTACACTGTGAACAAATGAATATAAATGTAGACATCTCTGTTACTGTTCAGGGATATAACATCACTGGTTTACTAGATGATTAGATATAAGATATAATTGTCTCTAATCTTGTGAAACCTTTGAAGTGGAAGATTGTTACTTTTCAGAGAAGCTTTTGGCAAAAAGCGGTGATAAATGTCAAGTATCCATTTGTCTTGTATTAACAGTGGCAAACACTGTCCTTTTTATTTCAAGGAGTTAATTCACAGGAAGTTATTTCTTGGAAATATTATTGTCTTTTCCTCCGGATTTCTCAGTACTAGATCTAAATACTGGTTCTTGAAGTACAATGCTGTGTTAGAGATGAAGAATCAAGTGTATTGCAATGTCTTACACTTTGGTATCTAAGTGTGTCTGCATATAGGTATGTATTTATTTCAGAGTAAGGGTATGGAAAGATGTGGAATATGTTACACATCAGATGATGGCTCAGCTTCACTGCTGTTGCCTCCAACAAGGAGGACAATGACAGAATGCACTGACATTTATTCATCATTAGCATATCTGTTATTTTCATGTATTTGCCTTCCAGGAAAATTTTTCTGAATAGAAAGCATGTAATTTAAAGGTGTTAATTCCTCAGATATTACACTCTTCAAGACTTTTTTCCCCCTTGTGTATAAAGCATTCTTCCACCCTTTACACTAATGTGTGTTTTTTCCCCTGCAGAAAAGTCACATAATTTCCAATTGTTACGGGATCTGTGAAAGAACTAATGCCAGAGACGATCTCAACATATATGTGCAATATAATTCCTCTTCCACTGTGCTGCAGTGCTGGGCTTGGTAATGGCACGTGCTTAGCACAATGGGGGAAAAAGATTCAGTGATATTTTACCAGGATTTTAGCGTTCTGGTAGGAATGGACTACCTTGTCCCTAAAGACCTTGTGAAAAGAAAGTGTAATGTTATGGGAAACAGAATGAGTGACAGATTGTGATAACCAAGATTTACTCACTTAACAAGATTTTATTTGGAGAAAAGTTGTGTACACATGATCACGTGTGGGTTTAATTTTTGCACTTTGAGTGAAGAAGTATTACTGGAATTCTATGTAGAAGTATTGTGGTAGGCATGATTTGTTGTAAGGCATTCTCTCTTGAACCCCAGTGGGCACTTAGAAAGTTCATATAATCATGTGAAGTAGTAAAGAAAATGCATTGTTATGTTGCATAGCTCAACTACTGCCGTGACAATCAACAAGACCATGACAGCTGCGTTTTAAAAAATTTTACAAAACAGGAAAACATTTTGTTTTCTTCTCATTTTTAAGCTCAGTTATCCATAACAATGCTCTCACTCTATCAAGAGAAACTGAAGCTCTAAGCTACTTATTTGATTAGAGAGGTAATAGCTTTTAGTGAAGATAGCTAACATTGGATTATCAGAAGTGGATGTAATTTTGATAGATATGACGTGGAGAAACAAGTACAAGGTAGAAAATAAAAAAAAGTAACGGTAGAGCATTATTATATTTATGATGTAGAAAGCTAGTATGCTTTGAAATTTTTTATCTCAATATTTAGCAATCCCACTGGAAATTCATGTTATTATTCTATGTGTCACTTAATACTGCACAGTAAATTTTAACTGAATAGGTGGAGAAAGAATTATACTCAAGGACATTCCACAATATCAAGTGATTGTAGTTCGTTTGGAAATAGAGCTGAAAATCATTAAGTTTAGATAGATTTTTAAAGGATGAAACATGACTCCTGATTAATTTTAACTTTTTAATCAAACTATAGTGTTCCAAGAGTGTTTTTTCAAAAACTGTGTTTAGGGCAAATAAAACTCTGCAAAAACAAATTGTGCTCATTTTTTTTCTTGAGGTTCTCAGGGTAGATATTTGACATGTATGTATTTGACATTTATGTAATGAGGTCTGTATACAGTTCAGGTATTAGAATCACTGGACCTTTTTAGACCTAAAAGAAAAAGAAGCCCTGAGGCCCACACTTCTAACCTTAACAGGAATTCCAGTTAGTAGAGGTAAGAGGAAACTGCAGTTCAGAAAGAAACAGATCCTTCTCTTCTGAAGTGACACAACTGAGCAATCACAGCCAACACTTGAATGAAACTCCTCTAGGCAAAAAAGATGAAGCTCTGGAAGAAGCACTAACGTTTCTCAATTACACTTCTACAAAGGCCATCCAGTGGAAATGGATTGCAGAATAATACAGAGTGAACTTGCTAACTGGAAATATTTCATCCTTCTTTGTATGGGTAAATGTCAATGTTTAGGTCTAATTGTAACTTATCTAAAATAAGATAATTTTTCTTATTTTTATACAATATATTTGTTCCCTTGGATGCTAACTTCATGTAATGAAGGGGAAATTCTTGATACAAATTGTGTGTCTATTCATATTCAATAGTTCAAAACCTTTTAATAACTCAAACCCAAATTCTTTTCCACTGGATTTGGAAAAAAAGCCATTTTCACACTTCCACTGAGAATGAAGATAGAGTCATCTTCCTCCCATTTTTGTCTTTTTCAAATTACAAGCACATGAAACAAGAACAGGGACATGACAGGAGAGACTTGGCCGATTATGTTTACTTGTGCAAATTTAGTGATTAATAATAGATTAGAGTGCTTTGACTTCATTACTTTTGTTGTCTCAAATGAAATTAGACTCACAGCATAAAGAAAGAAGCAGTGTCTTTTAACTTCAGCACACATTGTTTGCAGACATAGTTCATAAAATAACCAGACAGAATAAAACCAAATTTAGATGAAGAACAGACACCTTAATAGAAGCTCTGAATTTTTCTAGATTTTGCTGAAACATCTGCATAAGCCTAAGAACAAATATAACCCTCCTGCTCCTGTGCAGGCTCCTTGGCATAGCAGAAAATTCTCTGAGCTACACAGCCTTGCACTTCAGTCCCTAATGAGTGGCAGTGGGATGCCTCTGCAAAAGCCAGAGCAGCATGAATTTTGAACTAGTTGAGCCAGTGTCTGAGCTTATTTGAGCTCTGAGATTGCTGTGAGAACAACCAGCAAAGCCTGCAGCTACCATGGCTACCAGCAGACACTCGGCAGGTATAATTGGCTACTCTGAACTGCACAGGTTTATATGTTAGCTTATGTCAGTACATTATAGCATAAGCTCCAGGACTCTAACTGTATTATTTACAGGAGAAAGGAAAATGCTGCTTGCTTCTACGGGACATGTGTTGCTAGCTGGGCTCAGTTGCAGGGGTCGCACCTCCTCATGGTCCTGCTGGATGTCCTGTGTAGGGTAACTGAGCCGACCTCTGCCCTGGTAGTGGGAGTACTAGACGCTCCTGCCCTACCATGTGGCTTCACCACCCACTCAATAGTATCCAAGCTGGCGTAACAAACTTATGGGACTCATGGCACTCTTGCCAGTGTTGCATGAGACATGAGCCACCAGGCCCTTTACCCACAGGGTGGTAAAGTTGGGTAGAGTCTGGCAGTTGCTTGGAGGGTAGTGCTGCCATGACTTCTGGGACCCTCCACCTGGGAGCGTGGTATGCCACTCGCCTATCAGGGCCAGCTTGTTCGACCTCTGTGTTGTGAGGGGGACATATGTCACTCAAGCAACTGTGTGGCAGGGCCAAGGTGCATTCATGCCGACAGAAGACCACGTCACTGATAGTGCAGGGTATGCCTCAATCTGTGACAAAGATTGAGTCTCCAAACCGATGTGGGAATTTCGCTGCCGCACGCAGCGTGGCGTATCTCATAACGGTATCTTAAATTTACCGATTGTGATTTAGGTGGACAGGCCACCTTCACTTAACCTGGAACAGGTGCATGTACATATGTGTATGCTCGAAAAATAGACCCTTCTCCCCCCTTACAGGTGAAGTAGTATCTACTAAAGTATTAGACCCTTTTCATAGAAATGGCATTTAAATGACAAAGACTGTATTTAATATGAGCTGAGGAAGCTGGTCTTAAAACAAAACCACCAGCATCCTGTGAAAAATATTGTCCTTGTCATCTCAGTTCTGTTTTAAAAATAAGAAATACTGAAAATGCTCCTGCTAAGTTTTCCTTTTCAGGTCTTTACATATACTTTTTTTCAATTTCAAACCATTGCTCAAACTTTTGTTTCACTCCTCTCTAAAGGAATCAAGCTGGGTTTTTTGGGGGTTTTTTATTTGTTTGTTTTGGAGGTTTTTTTTCTGGTTTTTGTTGGTTTTTTTTTCTGTTGCAGTGGCTTTTTTTTAAGAAATAGAAAAAACTCTTTCCTTCAACTGGTATTATGCTTTTATCTGAGCTTTTTATTGTCCTTTCACTTCATCTTTGTAGCTTGTTTCTCTTGTTTTTCACAGCGTTTATTTTAAGCTGTTCCTCATATTTTTTTGGTGTAGATAATTTCCTTCAGATTAAAGAGTAAATATAAAGCAAATAGCATACCATCTTAGTATATAATATGCTCTAGCTACATTGAGTTTATTAATAGTAGTAGTTTTAGAGATAGAAGTTGTATTCAGGTGTGAAACTGTATACTGGTTAGAAGTCTTAATTTGCATTTAAGCACATGTGAAAATTTTCTAGACTGCAAGTAAAAAGTGTGTGTACAAATGTAAGTCAAAGCCTAAACAGTAATTTGGTTATATTAAAGCTTTTGGCAACTTCAAGAACAGACAGAATTTTTACATGAAACCATTAATTTTTAAGCCAGATGTTAAAAAAACAAAATTATTGTCTTTGCCATTAATTGTTTAGGTTTTCTTAATTCAAAATTTGTGACAAGGAGCAATAAGATAAATGGGCTTTTATTTTTTCTTATATATCAAATCAATGTCAGTATTCTTGCCTAAGTAGTCTACAAATGTCCAGCTATCAATTACTAATAACAATATTTATGTTTTGAAAAAGTTATCTGCATCTACCATTCAAGCAATCACTTAAAATTTACTGATCTTGTATTCTAGTGCAACCCTGTTTCCATGAAAAAGTAATCTGAGAACTACTACATACTTATAATACAATACAAATTAGTAAATTATAATAAATACAGCATAACGTAACACAACATAACATAACATAATATAAATATATGAAGTACATTTTTGGCAGTCATAAAATTAAATTTATAATTAAAAATCATAATCAAAAATTAGTCTCAACATTTCTCCTTTCTCTTGTCTAGAGGTGTGATCATTGGGAAAAAGTGGTGTGCAATTTTTAATAACAATACATCTGGGAAATCAAAATTTCCATTCTGTAAGAAAATTATTCAATATCACTAATTCTACTTGGATAAATTGTAACTCAGAATCTTTCTTCAGAAGTTGATAAATTATTTAAAACCTAAATTCCCATTTTTTAAGCATCTTTTTAAGGATAAAAAAAATCAACATTCTTACTGAGTACTTTTCTCTCTGATAAGAAGAAAAAAATATAAAAAAGAGAAAGTATATGTGGACACCACCTATTCTTCAGAGTATGGCCCTTAAGAGAAGCGCACCCTGAGAGCTCTTTACTTGTGTGTATTTATACAGGATCCTTTTATATTCTTTTGAGACTGTTGAAGTTTGTCTTCTGAAGTCTTACTTTGATTAGCAGTCTTTTGGTTTATGGTTCCCTCTGCAATAAAAACTCATGGGAAATTTCAAAAAACAGGGTTAAGTTCAGAAGGTAAAAAATCCTTTCTACATTTGTCTTATAACCAGGAGCCCAGCTTTATTCCCTGTCACAACTCTTCAGAGTGTTGGTCTGTTTGCACCAGAAGACACCTGCTTTTAGCAACCCCCTCCCATGGGTTTGTCAGTCTCTCATATTCAGTGTTTTAGAAGAATGAGGGTTTCATTTGCTATAAAGCTTTTTATCGTATAGGATAATTCAATTTGTATTAAATTACAGTGAATTCAAATACATTAGAATATTGTATCTCCCAATGTGACAGTAAGTGTGCTCTATGGTGTTCTAACACTGCTAAAGAGTATTACAGTGCAACCATTGAAATAGTTGTTTGCTTTGCAGATGAGCTTCTTACAAAGCTGAGTGGTATTGTTGACATACCTGAGGGACAAGATGCCATCCAGAGGGACCTGGACAAGCTCAAGAAATGGGCCAATGGAAATCTCATGAAGTTTAATACGACCAAGTTCAAAGTGCTGCACCTGGGTCAGGGTAACCCCATTACCAACAGAGGCTGAGGGATGGACAGATCGAGACCAGCCCTGCTGAGAAGGACTTGGGGGTGTGGGTCAGTGAGGGGCTGGACACGAGCTGGTAAAGTACACTTGGAGCCCAGAGAGCCAAATGTTTCCTGGGCTGCACCCAAAGCAGCATGGGAAGCAGGGTCAGGAAGGAGATTCTACCCCTCTGCTCCGCTCTGGTGAGACCCCACCTGCTGTGCTACATCCAGCTCTGAGGTTCCCAGCACAGGAAAGACATGGTCCTGTTGGAGAGAGTGCAGAGATGGCCACCAAGATGCTCTCTTGGTGGAGAGGATGAGAGAATTGTTTTTATTCAGCCTGGAAAAGAAAAGGCTTTGGGGTGACCACATCACAGCCTTCCAGTACCTGAAGGGAGCATCCAAGAAAGAAAGAGAGAGACATTTTAGAAGAGAATGTAGTGAGAGAACAAGAGGGAATGGATTTGAACTAAGAGATGGCAGGTTTAGATCAGATATTGAGAGGAGGTTCTTCACTGTGAGGATGATGGGGCACTGAAACAGGCTGCCCAAAGAACTTGTGGCTGCCCCATCTCTGGAGCTATTAGGAGCCAGGCTGGAAGGACAACTGAGCAACCTGGTCTAGTGAAAGGTGTCGTTGCCCACGGCAGGGGAGTTGGAACTAAACAATCTTTTAAGGTCTCTTCCAACCTGAAGCATTCTTTGATTCTGTGATTCTGTGATCAATACATTGGTATAATGTTTTCAGGCATACTATCCACAGATTATCTGTAAAATATAATTTGGCTCACTATTTCTACAACTACCACCAGTAGTATGAGCAAAAAATTACCTAAGTTCTTCATTCTACTATTTCTTCTCAGTTCTGTGTTACTGACTCTACATATTTTCTTCCTCTATTACATCAGTTTATTTGATAGTACAATTTACCTGGAAGTATAGGTGATCTAAGGCAATTCAGACAGATGTGACTGAATGCTCAGCTCACTGCATACAAACAGGGTCAAGAAAGGGTTATGGCTTTGGCTGCTTATCCTTCTACAGTTCCTCTACTATATCATCATACAAATTCATTTTACCTGCAGGCAATTATTTGTCATTGTTTTATAGCATATGTTTATCTATAAACATGGGCAGTGTATACCAAATTGTACAGCAAAACAACATGCCAAGTTCAATCAATTTGCACTGGAAAATGCTTTCCTGTTTCTTTTATGGTTATTCTACAGGCTGTGAGTCGATAGATGCTGTGTGGCACAGGAACCATGCTGGTAGGACAGCTCCTGTGGAGTATTCCCATCCCATTCTCCAACATTATGTTTTATACACATGAACTGCCTGGACAGTAAGAATGACTGTCAGTGAATATTTCTTCTTAGGTATTCTTTTCCTTCTATTTATTTTTTGCTTATTGTTACTTTTTTTACTGAGCAATTATGTCCTAGGTTACAATGTAAGCTGTGCCCAAAAGTATGTATTCTATCACCATCTTCATAAGCTGTTATAAAACCGGCGGGGCAGTGTTTCCCACCTCCTGCATGACTCATCCCTGATAAACTCTGGGGATATCTCCTGTTAATGGGCCAGCTGTTGAAACCAGGTGGGGCAGTGTTTCTTATCTCTCCCATGACCCATCCTCCCTCCAGGGGGATATCTTCTGTTAATGAGCCCATCAATGCCTTGCCTCATGACTCACCATCCCATTGTGAGATGCTCCGCCCAGGAGGAGGAACTAAACGTTCCCATCTGTATATACTTGGAGGTTTGGAACACCAGAGGCTGCCCTTGCCTCCTGGATTTCCAGAGGACAAGAGCTACACAGCCACCACTGGACCCTCCGAGGAAGACCAGACCCTTTGACAAGATCACTGCCTCAACAGAACCATCACTCCAGCAGACTGCAGGCACCATTTAATCAGACTGCTACCAACACCCTGACCGACAGGGTGTCAGGTTGTATTCTGACTCTGTCAGTGGTTTTCTTTTTGTACTATTGCATTTATTTTATTTTTCCTATTACATTGTATTTCTGACTTGGAGTCTCTCACTAGTTTGCTTTCCACTACAACTTTTCTAACATGCTTTTCTCTGAAAATAACAGTGCCTTTGACCTCTGCATTAGTGTCATGGGGATTAAATAAAATCATTGAAATGTTTAACTTTGTAAATTCTTGCTTAGGTACTCTGGAGTGTGAACATTTTATTAACTAAACTCCCGAGCGTATTATTATATTTACTTCCTTCACACACTGTTACTCACCACTGATGAAAAAGTAAGTTTGTATACGTTTAATATAAAATAAAAGACCATTGCCGTGAGGAATTCATCATTGAAATGCAACAGACTGTGGAAAAATGCAAGAGATTTTTGTGGTTTTGGTCAGTGGCTTCACTGAAGGTAAAGTTCTGCAATGGGATGATAAACTTACCTACAAGATACCTTGTGATAACACACATCTGTTTTAAATTTCTGACAGTTCTCTCTTACTTCCACTCTTAGAAGTGTGAAGATTAATGATAGTAGAAGGACAGAGGAAAGCTCAAAATACTAAGCAAAACAGAATCACCATTTCAAACCACAAAATTATTCTTTTAAGATGTCCTTAAAGAGGGCTAAGACTAAGGCAATATGCAGACTAATCTCCAAAATTTATCTGTAACAGGAAATTTTCTGTCTCTGTATTCTAATCAAAGAAGAACCAAAACCACCAAAAGTAAAGTAGGTTTATTTTTTTTTAAGGAAAATTTCTAAATATTTATGCTCGTGAGAAAGTGTCTTAAATGAAAGTTACATTGAAAATTGGAACAGAATTAGACTCGATTTTAATAGACTTTAGCCCATATATTTCATCAAAATTTGTATGCTTATTACTAACTTAACTTACCTATCCACTTCCACTCTTCCTTATCTTCATATTTTGTAAAGAAATTTGCTCTCCCTGCTGCTTATATTCTCCCTGGCTCTCAAATTCAAAAGGAAACTGGAAATTGGAAGTATGGCTGCAGTGCAGTTACAACTCAGTAGAGAAGGTTGCCATTATAATGTACAACATAGAAGTGTCTAGTGTCATTTGAGAGATATTTTTTTATCTAATTTGTAGATTTTTCATAATGCTTAATATCCTTTTTGTGGCATTTGTTTTTCAGCTGCAAATGCAGCACTCTAAGTTTTTGTGCAGATAGGTGTAGTGTCTTTTATTTTATAGAAAAAGAAGTCCAGAAAGTCTCAACATGTGAATCCACACCAGCTTTTCTATTGAGTTGATCAACTAACTCTCTTCTTTAGCCAATGCATTTTGGGTTTTCAGCTCCAAGCTTTAGAATTTCCATTTTAACACAATAAACCAATAACTAGTCAGTACAAGATTTTTCAGTGTGACTAAGTCTTCCATAAAATTTACAACCACCTCATCTAAAATATTCAGTACTTTCTAAAATAATTTATAAATTCTTTTTAGCTTAATTCTGTGACAGTTTTGACTACCTCATTAAGTAATATCTGGAATACAGTCAGTGCTATCATGTGGTTTCTAATTGATAGCTAAGAATGCCAAGACTTTCATTATAGCACAGTATCATCAGTATTTACTTCTCTAACACTTTTGTTGTTGTTAACAGATACAAATCTGACCATATCTAAATGATCCCTTTGACTTTGTGATGAAATCTTCAGAATTGTAACAGTTTGTATTATCTTCTTTTCCTAAACTAGTTTTGATCCAGATGGGTTCTACTATAGTCCTTTTCTCATATCAGAAATAGTGTCAGTAATTCTAATATACATGGCTAACCCATTCATCTTCTTCCTTTGCTACTTTTTTCAGCAGCTCACAGTTTTGCTACACTACATGATTCTGTTACCTCTGAAAATTCTACATCTTATTGCCTTTGCTACTTGCTTTTAGTGTGCAACTTCATAGTTATTCCAAAATGAACTCTTAGCTCAAGTGGTAGAGCACTCAGCATGGGAGAGGCAGTGGGATTGATACGTGCATTCTCCAATGTTATATGTGACCCTGAGATTAGCCCAGTTGGTTAGAGTGTGGTGTTAAAAAATGCCAAGGTCATGGATTTGATCCCTGTATGGGACATACACATAAGAGTAGGACTTGATGATCATTGAGATTCACTTCCAACGTAAGCTATTTTGTGATTTCTTTCATTAAACTAGAAAAAATTTTTTAACTCAATTCATCATGTCTCTATTCACAAATCTGTCTTGGGTTTTTTTTTTATTGCTGTCATCACTCTCTAGTTGCTCTGATTCTTTTTTTTTTTTTTTTTTTTTTTTTTTTTGTAAGTTAAAACATTTGTTCCTCTCACCAAACATTTCAGACAGAGAGACAAAGATTTTATTCTGTACATATCATATATTTTTTGTAAGGTACAAAAATAAAGCAAAATGCAAACCCAAAGTACTAGAAATTACATCATTCAAAACATATGGGAGGACAAAAATAGATTCTCTTATTACAGAGGAGTTAAAAGTCATGTTCTCAAAAAATGTCTCAAAAAGACTGCTCTGCTTACATCTTTTTCGTCTCTAGATGTCTGCTTTCAGGTACCTTTTACTTAATTATGTGCTTGAGTAAGTCACAGAACACTTTAAATAAAACTAAATGTGCCATTATTATTAAAATAAAGTAATCTGCAGGAAGAAAGTACTGAAAGTCAGTCTTCTTTAACCTTATTATTCTAAACATTAAACTAGCTTAAATTATTCTAAAAATGCTATCCAAAATGGTTGAATATATGCAAGTTGAACAGGACTGTGCTCTGAATACGAAACAGAAGCCATTTGAGAACATTGCGCTATCATTTTATTTCCTGTGATATTTCAAAAATAATTTATTTATTGTACAGGAACCTTCTCTTTTCAAAGACTTTGGTTTTTTTTGGTTTTTTTGTTTTTTTTTTTTTACATTTTCTTGGTGCTTTTAAATTTGCTTGCATTTCACATATTCTTTTTATTCCATTCAGATTGCTACAGAAACATTTCTCTGTTAAAGGTATGAAATATTTTTATTCATATTAACAGCAAGTTTTGTCTTCAATTTCTGTGCCCAGTGTTCTTCTAGATACAAAATATGACAGAAGAGATGAGAAATTATCTCAGTTCTACTGCTACTACTGTTTGGTGTGAGAAGTGCAGAGGAAGCCTATAAAAAAAGATAAGAACTTGGAATGCATATTTTGAGATGAAAAAACAAATTAGGAGTCCAGAGGGAGAACATAGGATTGGCATAAAAAGGAGACAAGCACTGAAATTCAGCCATTCACACCAGGACTGCAAAGCAAATATGGAATTTACTGTGAAGTAAATGTTTGGAGGGATTAAAGACCTTATGCTAGGTTAAAGCCCAAAATTGTAACAGAATTCGGCTAGGGATAATGTGGTTATAACTATGGAGGGAACAGCAAATGAAGTATTGTTTTGGAGACTGATCTGAATATATTCCTAAAGATTCTGGAATATACTAGGAATTCTGGATGGCTAACTTTTTTCCCACTTTTCTGAATATCCATGAAACTGATTGATAAATCCATTTCAAGTATGACATAAGCAGAATAAATTTGTTTAGTGTCATGCTAATTATGTGAAAAAACCCAGCAGCTTCTCAATCCTGGATTCCAAAGTCAGAGACAGAGGGATTTGAAGCACAGAATTAAAAGACAGCAGAAATTGATCTGAATCTAGGCTAGAAAAATAAGTAGTTTTGGCCTTGATCCTGAGGTATTCTGCATAAAATTTCTGCTTTAAGGAACAATGTCAAGTGCTTTCTTCTCAGCACAAAGATGAAATACTTTTAAAATAATACCTATATGGTAGGTAATGTTCTATTTTTCACCCTGATTTAAGGCACATAACAGTGTTACATTATTTCCCTGAAACTGTAGAACAGAAGAAATTTCATCATTTCCTTATACTACTTATTTTCCTTCATCTTTTCCTGCACCAAATAATATCTGACAGGTATCTTCACTGAATGAATAGAATAATTAATATTTTCAGAGCAAGGGGTTTATTCATCAGCTCTATTATAAGATCAAAGAAAGACTAAAATTTTTTCAAACTAATATATTATTTCAGGTTACTACTGACAGCATAAATATTTTAGTTCTGTGTAAATCTATGTAAAATTGTGTTTCAATTTAGTAATCTTGCAAAAACAGACTTTGGTTTAAAGTAGTGGAGTATAGAGAGCCACTGAATTCTTCCACACTTAGTCCACAAAAGATTTTCAGGCAGTTCACAAAGAGGTTGACACGATGTCCTTTCCAAAGGAGATGTGAAAAGTAATTTAGTGAAGAGTGAAGAGTCAACTTTATATCACAAGAGACTTATTAAGTTAAAGGGGACTAAGATTCCACGAAGTACATCTGTGTCATGTGCAAGAGATTGCCACCTTTCACGTAACTAAAAGAACCAACCACCGCAGACAAAGAAAACAGGGAAACGGACTCCCGGTTGCTGGCTGCTTCTCAACAATTGAATAGGAAGGACAAAAGGACCAGAACCATAATAACATAATCAGAGGGCCTGTAACACAAAACCTGTGGCATCTTTCCTGCACAAATCACAAAGAAAAGTTGGAATAGAGAATAGCAGCCACTAGTTGTAACATACTGTGAAGTGGTTCCAATGTCTATATTCTATTCTTTGGATGACTTAATCCAGAAAGTCTGATTACTGTCAGAGAAAACTCTTAACTCTAATCAAGAGTATAATAGAAAAGGATGAATGCCCGCAGATCCCATAGGCCTCACAAGGTCTTGTTATTTCTTCAGTACACATTAGATGCAAAATCTGCTTTTTAACACAGAACAGATGGAAAAGTATCTTACTGTTTTCCTTGGTACCATGAAAAGAAAACACGAGTATGCTAACCTTCCTGCGTAACACATTTAGCATTTGATTCCAGCAGGATCTCAGAAGTTAATTTTAGGATAATAACATTATTCTGTACCAGATATCTTGAGCTTCTGAGTAGTCTTGAATTAAAAATGTTACTTGTCTAATAAATTATTCTCAAAGGAATTATTCTGCAATTTTTTTTTACAAGTGAGCAAGCCATGCTTTTGGCCTTCCAGTATTAGCATGAATGGCAATCAGATCAAGTGATTGACTCCCGTGAAAAATAGTCTTATTTCACATTGACCTACTAAATTAAACATCAGAGTAATTCAGACAGGTGTATGAACTCTGACTGCTCAACATGGATAAATAACCTGTGTCTGAGTGTCAGGAAGACAAACTGCCCTGCAAGGAGAACAAGTCCTGAGCTGAGGAGAACCCCAGAGCAAACCATGGTCTCATGAGCTGATGCAGTCTCATGGAGTCTGACAACTGTGGGCACCTCTAGGAGATGGCAAAGGTGTACATCAAAAGCACTAGGGAAGGCAAAGGAACAAACCAGGTCCAAAGGCCATTTTGCCCAAGAAGGAAGGTACAAGCAGAAGTAAAAGGAGACAGAACTTCTGTCCAGATGGAGTCCAGGTCTCTTCAGGAAAAAAGACTGCAGAACAGCACAACTACTACAGAAACCCAGCCAGGACTGAAACATCCTAGCTTAGCATAAATGAAGCCCTGGGCCTGTGAAAGGAATGGGAAAGCCCCCAGGTGAGGCTGGTCAGGGACATTAAGGACCCTGACACACAGATGCTTTGGTTCACAATCAGATCAAAATTGAAAGGTTCAGGGTAAATAATTACCCGTGTCGTTTCTTAGGAATGTCTCAATGCTTAAGCCATTTTGAGAAGCTATAAAAAATATTCCACTTCCCAGCTCTTTCAAAACTGAGTGCATTTCTTGAAAGGTTGCTCAGGAAATAAAGAACCAAAACTTGAGTAAATAAGACCAAATTTGTGAAACGTGTCTAATCAATCAATACCCAAGTCAAGATTCTTCACTACTTGATGTTGTACCATGTTAAAAATGTAGAGAGAGAATGTATGAAAAAGTAGTAAGATACTAAAAGGAAACTGTATACCTATGTCTACAATCCAAAAGATCAAAGTTCAGGTATTTTCAGTCAACCATGAGATCTTTATATTTATGCTTCAATTTGCCTAATGTAGTGTGTTATTGCTTTCTTGAGTGGGAGAAGAACAATTTCTATTTGTATAACACCTTCTTTATAGCATCAATTTGGGTACAATACTCGTAATTGCCGTGATAAAATGAACCAGAGCAGTCAGATCCTTCTACTTCAAGTTGGCAACACAGTTCATTTCAGGGATTTTTTAGCTATATCTACAAGCAATTTTAGTAAAAACCTAAGTATCCTTACCCAAGGCAAAATGTTGATCAGATTACCTACTGAAACTTCTTTCTAGGGAGTACTTTTTATGCTCCATGATACTTTTTGCTTAGTGCCTGTTCAAACAGATTTGGGACACTAATGATGCCTTCTCGAAATTGTATGTAAAGAGAGAAAAGATGATGATGCAAGGTAGAGTTGAAGCTGACTCATGATTTTGTGGTCTCAGATGTAAGTAAGTTACTTGACTTACCTGGATAGTCTGAAAATTCTGCTCGATATATTGATAAGCAAGTGTCAAAGCAAAGAAGTGAGAAAAATGGGGAGAGAACAGGTCCTGTCTTCAGTTTTTCCATCATGTTAAGGACATCACTCTTACTGTAACGATTTGATGCTTCTGATAGAATGCATTTGAATTAATTTAAATAAGTTATTTAAGCACTCTCTGCAGTCTGGGAGAAGGAATTATCCACCATTAGTTTGCCTGAAAACATAAACTGAAGTTGTTGGAAGGACTGCAATTGCAAGTCCTCTCTCTAGGCTTTTTGAAGTGACTAGACTTACGAAAGTTCTCGATCTAGCTCAAGTATAAGACAGAGAAAACCCTGCAGAATTTTGATCTTTGGGACCATGTTCAAAGTTTTATTCAGGGTAGTATATTTACTGTGAAACCAATGTTTACATTCCTATTGGAAGTGAGTAGATTACAACTGGGATATTTCCTTAACTGTAGTTAATCATACCAGAACCCATGGTGTGATTAACACTCCCTAAAATGTCTTATCTCTGCATTTGGTATGCTCCATGCATGCATTTGGATCAACAAAGGCTTGGAAACGTTGGTAAGAGAAGAACCAGGGATGAGAACTAGTATAAGAATGTAGTCTGTGGACCTCTACTCTGCTGAGTTACACCACAGCATCAAGGAAGATTTGAGACAGGGTGCAGATCATAAACACTCTTCTTTGTTGAAAAAATTTGGTGTCATGAAGATTTAGCACTGTATCAAATTGACACAAATGGAATGGTAGCTTTGAAAAATGTTGTTAGTACAATATTATGAACTAGGTGCTTGGGACAGATTGTCTAAATTCCTACATAGATCTGACATGGCTATGAGTGCAAAATTTACTGGGAAACAGCCCAAAGACGCTTACCTGAAGATTCAAGACTGCTCTGAACAACTTACACAATCTTCGAGGAAACCCCATTGTGTCAGCTTCTATAATCAGAACTTGCTTTTACATCTTAGTCTGGAGAAGGCTCATCGGTAGGATGAATGACTGTATCTATTATATCCAGGCACCTGTGAGATGGTCTTCGTACCAGGCTGGGAAGAAAAGGGCATGATGAATTAATAATGTGTGTTTCACTTAAGAAAAAATTCTTTGTAATCTCAACTAAACTTATTTGGCTTATGTTTATATTTATACATTCCAACACATTCAACTGCTAGTTCTGAATATTGTTATGTACTTAAACATTCATTCCTGTGTAGAATCCAGATAAATTCTATACTTCAACTGTACACTGTACAAATTACTTGCACAAACTAATTATTCATAATGTGAAACATTATTTTCTTTGCTATTCCAAAATATGGAATGACATTTTTTCTTGTGCAGTGAAAGGGACTAAGTGAATGTTTCACCCCTATACAAAACATAATGCAGAGTTAGACACCTTAAAAGGAAATGCTATAAATAATGATATTTTCACAATCTAAATCTCTGAAGAAAACTATTAAATGTCACCAATAACTCAGCTGAGATTCATTGTTCCTTTTAGTTGATGAATTCATAAACGTGACTTTTTAAAAGTTAAATTTAGAGAAACTATCAACTTTTTTTTTTTTGCTTTAATTAATTGAACTAAATAGAGGAAAGCATTCTCAATATGGTTTTAAAAATCAAATAACCAATTAAAATATCAAATTATTATTAATAATGCTAATATCATCATCATCATCATCAAAAAACACCCCCCCAAAAGAAAATCCCAACACCAAACTAAAAAAAATCCCCAAAATCCATGGGTTGGACATATTTTGAAATACCTGGTGAAAAATGCTATATTAAATGTGTTGTTTGATTTATCAGGGTCCAATGTGCTTGTGAAAAGGTTCTAATTAGGCAATAGAGTCTAAAGAGTATATGCACAAGACTTAAGAGATACTGAACAAATTACTTCACATCTCGTGTTTCAATTACTTTCACTGAAAAATAGAGATTGTGAAGATAATAATCTCATTTGCAACCAGTGTAAGATCTGCAAGTAAAGAACAATACAGAAATGCAAGGTGTTACTGTCAGCATCAATGGCAATTAGATTTGATCTCAAGAAATGTAAATTAGGAGCAGATCTTCTGATTTTAATGGAATTATACGGGTTTGTAGTTGGCTGCTTTTGTAAAAGACTCACTAGGAAGCTGTGGAGATTGAAATGCACAGAGAAATAGGTTCATTATTAAATATAGATTAAAAAATGCTTCACAGATCACCTGGCACACTCATGATAGTGTCTTGCTAACACCTCTCTCAGTCTCTCTTCCTGTGTAACATGCTAGATCTAGAAGCACAACGGAAAAGATGGAAGATACGTGATCTGGTGTGTACATGTTATTTTGATTTCTAGTAAAATTAAGAAAACGAAAGAATCACAAGAGGAACTCTCAATGGAAAGAAACAGGAATTAAAAAGACCACGAAGACTGAAATATTTTTCTAGATCTTCCTGTAGCTCAGATTTGAGCTTCATTGGTTTGTATAATATGTAACGTAAAGCTGCTTCTACTACACTCTACCATGTTTTTTTGGTATTTTTTTTTAAGTATGACTATAAAATTAAAATCCTATAAAACTTAAATTTCTATCAGCATTATTCTGTAAATAGTGATGCAGATTTACTTTCTGGAATTTCAAAGTATTGAATAGCTTCCTTTTTTGTTGTTTTAAAGATACATTTAAATTAGTTCAACTAGAAAAGTTCACATGTAGTTGTCTTACTTATAACATGAGCCAGAAATAAGATATTTCTGCTGTTCCTATAAAGTCTTTCTTTAGATCTGAAAGCATCATAGACAGATGGTCAGGAAGCTCTCTAGTATATGGCTCACTTACAAAAGTAGTTTTTTATTAATGGGTAGAAAATTTTGTTGTTGATTCTAGGTTTTCTAACAGACTTTGAGTAACTTTTGAGTAATTTTTTTGACTCTGTAAACTCACTTGGACAAACCCAGGGTTCAGCTCACATTAGGTCTGTACTTTTTAACAAAGCACCTTTAATATGACACTAAGGAGAAAGCAGTATTTTCATAGCAATTTGTGCTAACCTTTCAAAGAACCTTGCTTGGTGCTGCCAGTGTTCACGAGTGATAGTGATCCCATCATGTCTTTGAACAGATTACTTGAAAATTTCTAGCTATAGAAAGCACTAAAGTTGTCAACACAGATGAATAGTTTTGAATCTCAGAAAGGTAACAGTACTGACATCAGTCCAGGGATCAGTATGCACCATGATTATAAACACACACACACCCCTGAACACACAGGACACTATGATCCTACAGGCAAAAAATATTTTTTACAAGAGCTGCATGAAAACTCAGGAACATGCTCAAAATTTCGATCAAGAATATTTCAATTGCAAATAATTTAGAGCACAATTTTCATTGATGCAATCAGTAGCCATTTTACCCCAGAGTTCGGTAAACAGGAATTCAGATCTATCTAATTGAAATGAATTGTTACCTATGACATACAGTGTGCCATAGACCTTCAGTACAAGACTTTTAGGCTGAGGTTTTACAGAGTAAATTACTTAATACTTTCTCCTTTCGATGTCTAAGCTTTTCCTTTGGAATGGCCATGAAGACTTTCTAGAGGTAGAATGTTTTTTGTTTTCCATTGGGTAAGGAAAAATCGTTTTTCTTTTCTCAAGAAATTTTTCTGGCTTATATTTTTTTTTTTTTTAAAAAGAAACCAAATTAGTTTTAGAAGCTAAAAGTTAACTATGTAGGGCTAAAGTGAGCCAGTATAATTATAGCTTTACTGATGATTAAGTCAAACTGCTTTGAAGAAAATCCTTGTGTGCAGTTTTCCTCTTTGGTAATATAAATAAATGAACTCTTCAAATTCTATTTAGATGTAAATACTAGCAATAAGACAATAGAAAGCACTAGCAAAATGTTCTAATAATTCTTAATAAGAATTACACCCATTCATTAAGAGACTATTCCCCTCATACCTTTTCATATTTATGCTTCCCTAGACAGACAAAAACATCCTGTTTTGGTTTTTACTTTTTTGTGCATGAGTATTTCAGGAAAATTTTTGCAAGACTTCAGTGTGTGGCCTAACAGTCCACTTAACTCTGTGAGCAGAGGTTGTGACTCTAACAAACATGTTGAGTAGGGCCACTTTAAAGATATCCCCTAAGCTGTAATTGCCCAGAGTGATTACAGAGCCATTTCAGGTCAGACTGCTCTGGTTTCCAGGATTATCAACTCTCTTGTAGTCGCTGGTATATAACCTTGATTCACATTAGATCTACTTTATTTTTTTGAAATATTTAAACCTGTTGCAGATTAAGTCACTAAACGTGGTTCATTTGGATAACAATTAGAGGTATATTGTGGTCTCTAAACACTCTATATTATTTCAGTACTGGTTGCTTTATCGTTTCACAGAACCTTTATGTCAGATTCCTATCTTTATGGATTCAGAAGGTTTTTAATTCCTTGGAAACCAGTGATAGTTTAATCCCACTAATCTAGATCTTCTTGTTTCAGGCTCCTTGCATAAACTAAGCTTCATTCAGTGAAAAATCCCAAACAATAGAAACATATTTCTAGTCCAACTCCCCCTGATCAAAGAGAGGTCACCTGGGTCTTACTGCTCATGGCCACATCCTGTCCAATTTTTAACATCTCCAACGGTGAAGACTTCATAATGTCTTTGTGTAACCTCTTCCTGTCTCTAACCACCCTTCCAGTAGAAACTGTTTTCTTACATTTAAATCTAGTTTCTTGTGTTTCTGTCTGTGCCCTTTGTCTCTTTTCCTCTCACTGGGCACCACTGAGAAGAGTTTATTCCTTCTGCTTTGGACCATCACACATTTTTATGTGTTGTTCAGATGTCCCTGACCCTGCTTGTCTCCAGGCTGAATAATTGCAGCTCTCTCAACATTTCCTTGCATTCCAGGTGATCCACTCCCTTTATCATCTTTGTGACTCTTTGTTGAATTTGCTCCAGTATTCGTCCATCTGTGTAGTACTGGGGAGGTCAAAACAGGACCCAGCACTCCGGATGTGTCTCACCAAGTTTGAGCAGGAGGGAAGGATCACCTCTCTCAACCTGCTGACTGTGCTCTTCCCAATGTAGCCACAAGTAATGTTAGTTTACATTGTCACAAAAGGCATATTGCTGGCTCATGTTCAACTTCTTGTCCACCAGAACAGTAAAGCAAATCTGTTTCAGCAGGTGCTGACATGTCCCCAGCATGTACTGACATATGGGATTATTCATCCCTAGGAACAATACTTTGCATTTTGAGTTGAAAAAGTTGATGTTCCTGTTGGTCTATTTCTGCGGTTTGTTGATGTCCTGAATGGCAGGTCAACCATATGGTCTCTGAAGGAGTCCTCTAAGTTTTATATTATCTGCAGAATAAGGGTGCGCTTCTGTCACATTGCCCAGGTCATTCCTGACTGTCTTAAACAGTACTGGACCCTATATCAGCCTCTCAGAGCACCACTACTGACTGTCCACCAGCTGGACTTCATGCCACCAATTACTGCAATTAAGGCAGTTTTCAGTCGACTTTGTTGCTCAATTTTTAGTCCATTTTTAATCATTTTTTCTATGAAGATGCTACAGGAGATAGTGCTGAAAACCTTACTAAGGACAGAATAAACATTATACACTGCTCTTCCTTCATCCCCCAAACAAGCCATTTCTTTAGAGAAGGCTATCAGATTTGTCAGGTCTTAGTTCTCCTTCAGAAATCCATGTTGACTATTGCTTGTTACTTCCTTGTCCTTAATAAATGTCCAGGTCTAAATGGTTTTTAAGATTATTTGCTCCATCACCTTCCCAGAGATTGAAGGCTGACCAGACTGGATTTCCCTGAGTAGACTAAGTAACAGCTACCAAAAAAAGCCACTTAAGCAAGGCATGAAAACCACATTTTTGGGGCTGTCCAGAAGTAATTCATCATATCGCATCATATCACATCAAATCAGTTGTTGAGCTGAATTAGACTTGAAGATGCTAACAAAATGATATATGATAACAGCTTTAACAGCATTAAACTAGGCTGCTTAAAACCAAATATCACTCATATTTTATCATTTAAACCTGAATCATTTGCATGGTTGGAACGTGTTCAATATCAAACATCATTATTGCATCTCTGTTGAGCTAAAGTCTTGCATAATTTAATGCTGAAATACTCATACTTGGATGATACAAATCAATGAAGTGCTGGTATCTAGTTTGAAAAAAGTACATCGTTATACAAGATGCTAACATATTTGGGTTTTATTACAATAATTACAATGCTGGTTTTGTAATTGGTCTATGTTTTTGAATTTGCCAAAGCTTTTCTAGGTATTTACTTAAGGACTTGACCTTTTGTCTTGTATAATCCTGGTAAGAAGAATGAAATGTTGTTTAAGATGAAAAATAGTAGAATCTATATTTTACAAGAAACATAAAGGCTTTTTTTGTTGTTGTTTTTTGATAGCAAATTCCTACTTGGTCTAGTAATTATCATAAATGGAAAAATAAGAGAAAATGAAAGAAAAGCAAACAAAAAAAACCCTCCAGAAGAGAGTGGTTATCAACACTCAGGAAACCTTATATTATTGAGGTCCAATTCCCCCCAATTTTGGTTGAATTTTAGTTCAAGCAGTATGAATTTTCTCCATGCTAAGTGAATCTTTTTATGTCATTAACTGCACACCTGCTTCGACATAATTGACTCTACCTGAGTATATGAATACCCTAGACTCATGCAGTTCTTCATCCTAATGGCACATACTAAAAACCAAAAAAAATATATCGGCAGCAATAACAACACCATCTCTAATGGTGCTTTATTGCTAGGAAGATCTGAGTTCAACAACTGCCTTCCAAATCTACTTACTGTCATGATTTATGTTCTCTATCACTTCCAACTAACTTAGTGCAGACCTTCTACGTTCAGGATATAACTACCTGCTAAGAAGGAATAAGAAAAAGACCATTCTTACTCTTAGATTTCTACTGTACTTTGGTTTGGTTACAATAAATGAATAAAATAAATGTGAATTCAACACAAATGTTGGAAGGGAAGTTCCGGGAAGGGAAGTTCCAGGAAGGGAAGTTCCAGGAAGGGAAGAGAAGGGAAAGAAGAAGGGAAAGAAGACAGCTTTGCTCAACAGTAAGCTGTGCCTAAAAGTCAAGTTTAGTTTTTCTGTGTAGGTAGAGCTGGTAAAATTCACAACAAATTACTTTTCCTTATGAAGTGGAAAAATATGCATTATAATCAGTATATGTTCTCTAATTCCTAACTGTGTTTGTTGGGAGGTATTCAGATGTTGGGTTCTGTGGCAGTGTTGAGTACATGATCTGAAAGGCATAAAACAGAACACTTTCATATCCAGTACCTAAAAGGTGTCTATCAGGGAGCATAATGATAGGATATATTTCTCAATTCAGTACGCCTTTCTCCAGGTCTTTTTTGCCATAACAGTATCTTTGAAGAAGGACGAGTTGTATTCTGAAAAGAGGATTTTAAGGATTCCTCTTTCTCCCCATCAGCTCGAGCTACAACTTTTATAACATCCTGCTGCTTCTGCCTGATAACTGTTCACATCATGAGATCACAGACCTCATCACAGCCTGATGATTTTATTGCCAAAGCCAAGTTTCTCCTATCTCGTATAGCACTGATGCTTTCTCTTCACCAACTCCTCTGTTATTACAGGAGCAAGTTTGTAGGCTGGGATGTTGAATACAGGATGTTCTCTGTTGAACAGCCCTCAATTATTAGGACCGTATTACTTCTGTGTTAGATTCAGAGTTAAAACTGAAATTGTAAAGTCCACACATTCACAGAATATTCTGAGTTGAAAGAGACCCACAAGATCATCCCATTTAATTCTTAACTCAATGGCCCATGCATGTATTGAATCCACAACCTTGGTGTTAGCACCATGCTCTAACCACCTGAGATAATCTCAGGGTCTGGGAGGACAAAGTATTTTATATATATATCTACAGACAGTCTACCTGAACTGACACAGCAAACTTTCACATACAAATCAACCTTTTTTTCACGGAATTTGAGTTTTTTTACCTTAATTAAAAAACTGATATAAAGATTTATAGTGCTTGATCCTCACTTACAAGACTTCCTATACCGTTTACTGACAACATATATATCCTTAAACCTCCATAAAACTCAGACTAAAGAGCTGAAAGAAACACAGAAATTTAAGTAAGAGTCAGATTTGGAATGTTTTAGCTGTTGCAAACTCTGAAATATCCTTTAGTTTTTTTCCAATAAATGGTATTATTTTTCTCCGTTTCTATTCATATTATTTAAGATCAGTGCAGGGTTTATGTCTTTTTCCACTACAAATTAGGTAAAGTCCACTACAAATAAGGTGACCAATAAGTAAAGCTAGTAAGATTTTGCATCAAAATATTAAGAAGATAGAAGTGGTTTGGCTTAGTAGACTGGAGAATGATATAGGTTCAAATGGCTTTCAGCTTTTTAGAGCTATAGCTTAGTTCTATATTTTTAATAGTGACAGCATGTTCATTTCATTGAATGATGACATCCTTTTGAAAAAGTGATAGGAAGAGTCATGGAACATTTGAGTAAGCACTGCTGATTTGTGGTTGCAGCTCTTGATGCCTGCAGTGTAACTGCCAAGCAGAATTACTATATCTGCTGTTTATTACACTCAAATGATTGACCTATATGAATCCTCCTTACCTTGAGCACAACAAAATGCTGACTTAGTTCTATCTTCAAGTAAGTAAAACAGTGACTTTGGAGCCAGCTCAACACTGTTAGTGAAACTTGCATCAAATACATTCTCTTCTTCCATTAGGACTGTCACTGACTGGAACATAAAATAATTGTCTTTTCTTGCTTTCTCCGCAAATTGTCCAATCACTATTTTTTTTCCCTACAATAGAACTATGATGGGGTAAATTTGCACACACTGACTCCAAAGCTATTTAAAAACATTGACCAAAATAAATTTTTGTCACAGGAACATTGATAAATAACACTGGAGATTCCACTATTCATTTAAAATGGATTTAAAAATGACTGACTACTAATTAGAGAATATTTCTTGTTTATCTGCAGAGGCATCAATGTTTTCACTTCATGTAACTCACAAAGAGTTCTAATGGGAAAGAAAGAGCTGGACAGAAGAAAACAAGAAAAAGAAAAAGAGATGAGGGAAATAAACCTTTTTAAAGTATCTGAATATCTTTACATCACTGAGATCCATGCTAGTAAATTTCAGAAGATATCTGTTAAACTTTGCTGAGTCTGTTTCCATTTGCATACAAAATATAGTCAGTGCATATGGTACACTACATTCTGAATTTAGAATAAAATATATTGTAGTAGAAAAAGCTACATTTACCCAGGAAAAGTCAGCAAATTGTAGGCAATGTAAGATTTGGGAACTGCACTTTTAAATGGGAAGGCTGTTCTAACTTACCCTGAATTAATAGTAAAAAAAGGATGTCCAGAATAAGTTTGCTAAGAACTAACAGATTTGTGAGGTCATTGATGGATGTAAGATACATGGACATAGAAATGCTGACTTTCCTTCAGAAAGGTGAAGCAGGAAGTTCATGAGGTAATCTCCTATGTTCCCATCCCTCCAGAATAATTTGGTGATTCTATGGCTTGTGGGAGACACAAAGAGACGTGAGTCTGACATTTTGAAGAGTTTTATTGTGAGAAACTAAGACAAATGGGATCGAAACACTTAGAAATTAAGTCATCAAAAGTGAAAGAAGAAAATTGGCAGGATCCAATCACAACATTTTAATGACCAGACCATTTTAGTGATCATGTCTTACTTTTTGTGATACATTTCTATTAATGATCAAATTAGTATGATCTCATAAACTTTTCTTATCATTAAATTGATTATCTACATATTTTACCAAATAGTTGGAAAAAAAAATTACCTAGAGCTTCATACAGTCATCTAAGACATTAGATAATAGTATCCTGAAAAGGTAGGTTTCTCCTTACTCACATAAGGTGACTGATACTGTTATGACTATCAAATCACCTAGGAAAATACAGTGTTTGACCATCCTTTATTCTAGTCTTTGCAGAAAACTCAATTTCTTCATCAATACTCTGTGGGTTCCTACACTCCAAGCCATTTTCCCTGTGAAACAATACCTATAATAGGTTGAATTTTTCCAAAATTTCTAACAATTTTTTTTTTCTGCATATGCGAGAGACTTTCTATATCAATAAACTAATGTTTCTGGAGCTAAATATACTTTCACAGATGCTTGGCTGTAAATCTCTCTGCAGTCAGGAAAAAAACCAAACCAAACTAAAACTCTCTGCTTTGCTCTTCAAAAGAATGATAAGCAGGGAAAAAGAGCCAAATACAAAAAACCCCCAAAACCTACTGTCTTAAGAAACCATGCAGAATGATATTAAGACAAGTGTGCCACAGCCACCTGCAGTATTTAGTCCTAGTCCACACTGAATTTTACAATGAAGAAACTAATGGTCCTTGTCTGGATTTGCCTCACAATTTCAAACATTTCAGCAAACTATCCAATGGAAAAATAAAACACACTACTAACCTTTTATTTATTTCACAAACTTTCATTTTCTCTGTGGTCACAGCTTTTCCTTCGAAACAGGTTTCACTCCTAATAATGTTACATGACTTTACTAGTGTGCATAGTAAGCAGGATAACTATATGACAGAATTCTAAAAAAAACCACTGTAGGCCATCTTTTTTTTTTTTTTTTTTTTTAGTAATTGTGTTTTTATATATACTCATAAATAACATAATTGAATTTCAGGATCATATAACAGTAATTCATGATGTTTTGGTCTGCTGCAACCAGAAAAAAAGATATTGGTTTGAAATGTGTAAAAGTGCAACTGGAAATCTAGCATTTAGTGTCCAAATTACATATATAAAACTCACATGGACACAAGGAAGCATCGTATGTCACCATACTCAATGACATGGCTTTGGAAATAAAAGTCTGGTTGGCATTGTTCATACATTCATTCTTGAGCATTCTGGCTCACTCAATTAAAAAAAGTTTTATATTTCCTGATGATAACATGATTTTGAAGAAAAGAAAAATGAAAAGCATTATTTTCCTACTTTTTAATTATGTTGGCAAAATCAAGGCACACAGTTTGTACTGTATTCTTTAGTGAGGGCAAAATGTTGTCACAGATGGTAGGTTAATTCAAATAGACCATGAAGGAAACCGTTTATACCGGCAGTTTAAAGCTGATCATTGTGCATGGATTACTTCTGCAGTTATAAGAGTAAGACAACTAATGAAATATTTACTCAAATTAAGAAGAAAATAAATAAATAAAAACATGAGAAATCATTCTTTTTAACCCACAAAACTAAATGTTCCTGAATTCCTTGCCAATGAAGTGCAAAACTGTTACTGTGGACAAACTAGCAATGAGATATCATTAATACAATGGTGAAATAAAACATTCAGGTTCTGATGAAAACAGGGGAGAAAGTTTCCTTTTATAATGTGTGCTTGAATTAGAAATGTGCCATAGAAAGGGAAAGGGAGCAGTTAAATTCTCCCTTGAAGTATTAAAACATAACTCCTACTCATTACAATGGTAACTAAAGCAGTTTTTATATAATCAAAGCATCATGGGAAGATTCCACATGTGAAAATTCTTAAAAACACTATGTAAAATTCTTTAAATGTTCTCAAAAGACAAGAGAGAATTATTCAACAGAAAACTCAGAGAGTAAAAGAGATAAATTACTTTTCTTACATTCCATTTAGGGTTTATGATCTGTAAATATTATTGTATGTGATCTAAAATATACGATCAAAGTCCACATTTCCAGAAACAAAGATTTTGCATAATTGTGGCAATTACTAGCCCCATTGGACTTTGTAACTTCTCTGCGTTTTCTGCTGCCTTATCTACTACATTGGGCTCCCAGGATGAAAGCCAGCTGCGTCTGTTACATGCTCCAACCACTCACTGGGGGAAGTGGGTATCTTAACTGCTGGAGGTCGTAATGGCTCCTGGTTGCACAGTACTATTTATCCTCCATCCAACAGCTTCACAATTGCTTTCATGGCCGAATAGGCAGGATCTTAGGATAAATTTTGCCACTGTAAGCTTGCAAAAACTGTTCTTCAGGGAATGATTAGAAATTGTCAGGAAACCAGTGTATAATGCACAGGTCGTAATTATTCTTAACTTAATTTGTCACCTTTCAATACTAGATCAGGAACAAAGCAATAACAACCACTTAATCTGAAAGACAACTAGCAGGCATTTAGAGAGAAAGGAGGGATAGAAGGCAGGGTGGAAGGATGAAGGGAAGGGAAGAGGTACATGAGGAAGGAAAGAAGGAAGAGAAAAAGGAAGAGAGGAAGAAAAGGAAAGGTACAGGAAGGGAGAGAGGGAGAAAGGAAGGAAGGAAGGAAGGCAACTTGTAATAACTGGGCATTTTGTTGTTCCAAATACTCAAAATTTGGGCTCCTTTCTTAAAGAAAAAAAAACAATTAAACGTGCTATTTTCAATTAATTGGAACACGATTTTAAGTATTCTGACATATTTCAAAGAAATGTCCTTAAATGTTATGCTTGGCTTTTTCATGTCAGTCATATCTGGCACCCAACCAAAAAATCTATTATTATGGAGATGGACTGAATTAGGTCATTTTGTCAAGGTGCAAGGAAATTAAAGGTGCTCCTATAAAAATGTTATTTTTTTCCTAAAATTGATACTTCATTGCTTCCCCAAACACTGCATAGCATTATAGGATTTTATTATACTGTAAAATGTGCTGATATTAAAAAAATATAGATTTTACTCGCACAGTAATAAAGACACTTTCATTAGTATTCAGATGAGTTTTATAATTAAAGTCAATATCCTTTCTGTGAATGTCCAAATGATAAGTGCAATTATAAAGATTGCATTAATTTTATGAACATCTGTGCAAAATTCATGACATCATGCCAATCCTGATGTTTTGCCAGCTTCTTGCTTTTGAAAATGATTAAAGGATAAAAATAAGAAAATACTTTGTTTTGGTAAATACATGTGTCTTTTCAAAAACACAAAAAGTGTAGAAAGTGTAGCTCAGTTTGGAAATGGGTAAACTGATCCAGATCTGAAAGTGCTGAAAATGATCCCTTGAAGTGTACTTTGTGCTGCCATAATAATTCATCACAGGAGATTATTGCCCTGTACAAGACAGACAAACATGGTAGACTGCACAACTTAATTTACAGTCTTGGAATGAATCCTGCTTTCCTTAGATAGTTACTGAACAAGCTTTTTGAGACTATTGAAAGGACTGATTCTTCCCATAGTCTGGGCATAGGGAAGAAGCTGAAATATGTTTAGTCCACAGAGTCAATTACCTGGAATTGCAAATTTGGCCTTGATGAACTCGAAGATTGTTGATTTATACAGCAACTCTTAACTTCTAGACCCATTCCTGAAATATTTTTCTTGCAGTTATCATTAGGAATGTTTCCTTTCCTGTTTATGCATAGGTGTTTGCTTCTGTTTTGTAGGCTCTGGTGCTTGAAGAGCCCCTGCATGGTGCCAAAAGATATGACATCAGACACCGAAAGGAAGCCAATACTGCTGTGGCAGGCAGAAGCCAGGTGGGATTCTTGAGGGAATCTCAGGTTAAGTTAATTGCCTATTTTTACAACATTAAATTCTCTGATTTTTTACATGAAGTCAGAATTTGGTCCTTTAACTTCAACATGTCAGATTGTTAGATGTAGCTTAACACAGATCTGCCTTACATTACAAAAAGATGAGGTTATAGGCCCTGTACTTTACCTGTATGAGGTGCCCTGAGATATCAACATTAGTTGAATATGAAGACCTTAAAGCAAATGGATGATAACTAAGTTTGCCTTTACTTATTTTGCTGTCTGCTTAAGTAAAACACACCAAAACCTTACTAAAATCAAAACGTATGTTTCCTGAAAGCATAATTCTGTCACCAGTAGAGCTCAGAAAGAGCTCAGAAGAAACATTTATGGAAAAAGTATGAAAGATCTTCCTCAGAAATATTGTCCTAAAGGATGTTTTTTGTGAAGTCACTTCTGTACTTTCCAAGAGTGTGCTTCAGCAATGATATCCCGCGAGTGAATTTACATCAACAATGGTTTTAATCACAGGGTTGAAGAACTGAATCTAAATTATTATTTTCATTTGATTCATCATTCAAATGATGCAGTCATTGTTTTGTATTATATACTATTATATTAAATGTATTGTAACATTTTAAACAACTTTGTTACATGTTAATACTTTTTTTCTCTTTCACATATTTTGTTTAATTTCTCTTTCTCTGAAGTAATAACATTGGCAGAATAGAGTGTGTAATAGCTCTATCATGAAACCTGTTAGTGTACAGATTGTAAACTCAAAGACAGTAATGCATCCTCTAAAGCTTTATAGTGTCAGAAAGATGGCTGCACGTGCGCATTAAATTCATGTGCTGAAAGGCCTGGTGATTTTATGCGAGTAATATCCCCATTCATATCCAGTAGCTGTTTTTCTTAAGATGGCTTTTGTACTTTTCCTACTAAAGATTTATTTTAGGTGCATCTATGGGTTATAAGGGTATAGAAGATAATTTGAAATGAGTAATTTCTAATTTTGTTTCTGTTTTAACAGCTTACCAACCAGCAATTACCTTGGCTTTTACTTCTTGAAAGATTACACTTGTTTTGCATTAAAAAATTATTCAAGCTCTGTCCAAATTAAAACAGGGTTTAATGCAACAGTAACAGACTATCTGAGCTATGCAGTTTACAGAGGTTTTTCAGATGTTCTCTACCTCATTCTTGCTGTAGTGCAGATGTTTAATGTTTAAAAAACAGGTACAAAACAAAACTCTGTACTCCTGACTGCAATACATTCCAACCGTCTGGTGGAATACATCAAACATTTAAGCATGCATAACAATATCACACAATGTGACAGAAGAAAAAAAAAGGGTGTAGAATGCCATTCCTTTGAAAATACCTTTCTATATGGTATAATTCAACTGTCATTGGTGTAAATGATAAAGCCAGTATTGAATTTTATATGACGTAAGTTTCTCATATAGCAGATTTTCTTGACAATGCACTTTAGAAATGTGGAAATGAAACTTCAGGAGAAAATATTTCTCATTTTTATATGTTTGCAACTGTGTAAATCACTGAAAATACTGAGGACTCATTATAAAAATACAGCTTCATGTAGCTAAACAGCACTAATCTTTTAAATTGAAAGATAGATAGTTGCTCATCACTCTTTCTCGTTGTATTCCTAGCATATGCCTGTCCTTTCACAAACACAAGGATAATCCTGGAAAATATGTCCAGCATCACACTACTCACTAGTGACATGGGTCTTAGATATCAATACTTACACATTAGCACCACTTTCTGTCATATTCTGTTACATTAAAAACTAGGAGTATTCACAAAAGTTAACTTTCCTTCTGGGTAACTGTTGAGATCTCATTATTAAAATTTTTAGAGGGATGCCTCTGCCTGAATTAAGGTGCAAGTGAGACCATATGCTGAAGTCAAAAGTATGGATTTTATTCAACAGTGATCTAGAGAAAGAGAGAGAGAAAGAAATAGAAAAAGAAGTGAGGGTAGGGAGAAGGGGCAGAGAGAAAGAGAATGACAGAGAGAAAATATCACCACTCTGTGGATCTCTATGATGTCCCATTGATCCTCTTCTTCTGGTCTTCTTGGGAGTGACTGTCCATCAAAACATAGAGTTCAGTCGATTGTAATATACATTTGGGCCAGGTGGGAATGCCGAGGTGCCTCCTCTGGGTGACACTGTCTCTTGCACCAGACCCTAAATCTGTTGCATCCCTTTGTATCACATGCAGTCCTCTGGTGTAAGGTCTCAGGAATTCCTATAAGAATAAAGTGTTCCAGTTGGTTTTAGCTTGAAAAATGCCCGAATATGGAATCACATTTTTTAAAATTTACTTTTAATTGTTTGGGTTTATAACTTGCAAGTTAGAAGTGTCTCTTGAAGAACAGATATATACTCTGAATTTGAAAATATATTAGCACATGTAGAGCTGTAGGTACACATGAACTTATTCCCTCCATTGGGACTGATCACATTGCCTTTTAATATTCAAAATTAGTTACCTAAGATTCTTTCTTTGAATTTAAGCGAGAACTGAAATATTGCAGCATAATTGGGACTTTCTGAGTAGTTTGAAAATGGTCAGGATGGTTTGAAAAGGCTTACTGCAGATACATAGCCCTCATATTGTGCCCCAAGTTTATAAAACATGGAGCGTTATTAATTCATAACTATTACATGTTTGATCATTGATACAAAGGCATAAATGTTTAAAGTAAGCTTTGATTAGATGGATAACAATTCCATAGTTTTTGTTACAGTCTTTTTCTCTTTCAATTGCTCTTTTTAATAAGTCCTGCATTACAAATCCTCCTTTTATACATAATAACATAAAGACACTAATAATATGTAATGACACTAAAGTAGCAATGAATAATAGCCTTCTATATAAGTAAGAACAAAATAATATTCTGTGAACTTGGTTAACACTGACAAGTAATTCACAGCCAATATTACCAATTCTGGCTCCTCCTAATCAAAAAGATTCCTTTTTATGATTCTGAAGGGAAAAGGACAAGTATTTTTTTTCTACTTTTGCACATTTTAGAATAGATTCTTATTGATTTTACTGTGTAAATGGTATCCTTGCACAAACTTGTGTGGTCCTTCAAAAAGTACAATCTACTCCGGCCAAAAATAAAGCACATGCCTGAAGTCATGATATTCGCCATAAGTGAAAGTCCGGTTCTATGCTTGTAATATTTTCACTTGTAAAATGAGTGGTTTGAAATGTGTCTCTGTCAAAATAGAGCCAGAATTTTATCAGTGCTTCATCAGCTTTATATAAACGAGAAAGAGAAGTAAGATTTACCATAGCTTCAACAAGCACAACCCGTTCAGCCCAGCAATAACAATATTCACAGTAAGTTTTTCATACTATCCATAAAAAATCCCATACTTCACTCCAAACTTTGAAAAAAACTATAAACCCAAACCTACCAATTAATAAAACACACGCACTTTTTTGGTATTTTTAAAATTGTGAAAGTTTACTCTTATGAAACTTGTATCAAGTATTTAATTAATTCTTTGTATTCCACATGAATTTTCAGCCATATTTTGCATAGATGAGCTGATAGACTAGCTTGAGATGATGGACCAGAATTAAAATGGGTGACTAACTGGACCTTCACAATTAAGTATCTGACTGCTTATTAAAGGTGGGAATCTGGAATATGTCTGGAAATTTCCTCTTGCTGTATCTAAACCAGCTGATATTTCTTAATGTGTTGGTCAACATCTTGGTCAGTGTTTCCCAAAGTGTCTTTGCTTCAAAAGTGATCGGTTTATGCACATATAAGACATTTATAAAAGGTCAATTAAGGCTACTCCTGCAGCAAAGGTCACACGAGTCTTTTGCATATAGTTAAGATATTTAAGATATGTTTCACATGTTGTTTTGTTACACCAATAACAATAAGTTATGCATATGTGGTGGATAGCTGGATTACAAAAACTAAAGAAAAATAGTGATTCAAGCAAAACAGTGACACAAATAGTTTCTGCTGATCCAGCTCAAAATGACACTGGAAAGACTCTTGCAATACATTCTCTTCACCTTCAAATGAATACTGACTACAGTTTAAGTGAGATTTAAAACCCTGTGCCTGTGTTAGCCTATTACTAGATCCCAATACTTTTCCCTGCCTTTAACAAATATTTTCTTGGACTGTTTTCAGAGAAATTAATGATCTCAGAAATGATCTTTAAGCATGGACTTTCACAATTTGAGTAGCATGCTTTGGTACTGGACCTATACTATATAATGACATTTGGTTCTGATGCTTTCAAAAAACTGTACTGTTCCCACAAAACTTTTGGGTTTTTTTCAGAGGGTACAGAGGACCTGTAGATATCATACAATCCTCTCTGATCATGACTTTTGTTTTCTTACATTCAGAATAATAGAGTGTAAAGGAGTTAAAATTGGTAACACATTTGCCATGTTACCTCAAATCCTCCTCTTATGTAAGGCCCTGCTGAACAATGAAGATAAGGAAGGCAGAGAGTTCACATGTACTTCTGACTGCCAGTGAGATAGATTTGTTATAGAAAGCTCCTGAGAGACCAATTAATATCACCAGGTTGTCAAAATAGTATGTGTACCATGAAAAATATAGGCAGCCCATCGATGCACAGTGAGGGTAAGGTCACTGAACACAAGAACACTAGGGGAAAAAATTAGTCAGAATGGAGTAAAAACTGAGCACTAATTAAGTGAATTGTGAAACACTCAAAATGACAAAATACTGCCTAGTTTAGAACTGCATTTTCTAAAGATGCACTGTTTTTGTTAAAGAAATACCACCGTTAAACACTGAAAAGGCAAGATTAAATATTATTTTGAAAAAGCTTGATAGTTCCTGACTGTGAGAGTGGTCATAGTTCAGAAATGACGATAAATTTTAGCTTAGATGATTCAAGTACAACTTCATTGTTTTATATTATGAAAGAAGATATTGTCAAATGCAGACATCTCCAACATTTGATTGTGATCCCTAGGGTTCTCTCTTCAGGCAATGCTATTCAACTATGAATTGTATTTATCAGTGTCTTAGGAGTATAAACTAGGTAAGTGAGATTTGAGGTTGGGGGGGAGGATAGAAGATTACTTGATATAATGATAGCAAAATCATATGTGACTTACGATTTTGCCTTTGTCATTGTCTAAGTTATTTGAAGTAAAGGCATTGAAGCAGTGTCTATACTGTGTTTAAGATGCTGAAACAGTAGATGGCAAAGTTAACTGTGTTCTCCGACTTACCTTCACAAACCCGTAATAACATCTGTAGAATATCCATGAGTGGAGCAGTGTTCTGTATGAGGACAGATGAACTTAAGCTGCACACAGACTGCAACTGACCATGGTCCAGAGATGTTTCTACCAAGGAAGAAACCTAGATGGACTCCTAGGCAATCTAACTGAAATTGGCATGCACATATCCAGTCATATATCACAAGGATGGGCACAAGCTCATATTTTGATGTCTGCTTTCCAATCACACCTGTGAAAAAAAAATAACAAAAATGGTAAATAAGTGTGCACCCACAGAGTATATCCCATGGCAAATATAAATCCAACAGTAAAGCTGACCATCTGGGAATAAAAAAAACCTTTCTGAACCTTTTGCATGTTTTTAGGATTTGACATAAGTTTGATTTAAGTTTCCACTTATTGCACTTTAGCTGTTGTTTTTCTGCCTCTGAATTCATAATAGAAGTTTTTAACATATTGGAATGTTGTGAGAACAATCAATTACTGGGGATTTATTTTATTTTAGTACCAGTTTGTATATATATGCCTAAGTAAATGTAAGTCTTCATGAAGCAAGATGGTGTTTCTGTTTGTTTGTTATCATATAGGATATTAAATTTCAGCATTATAGCACCTAAACACTTAAAATCAAAATGATGTATGACACCAATGTGGTCTTCAGATGTGCATTTGTATGAGAGGTACAGTTTTGCCACACCCTATCCCTTTTCGAAAAGTAAAGTTCATTGAAGCGAAGCCAAGATAGGAGTAGAATATGCTGAGAATATGAAAGTCTGTCATGAAAGTAAACATTCTCTCCTTGAATAACTTGTAGCTGATGTAATTATAATAGCACTTAAAGCTGTCAGAGACATTCATTAATCTTTGCAAAGAAGAGTGAGCATTCCCCAAAATAATTAGGCATCCTTGTATACACAAACAAGTAACCTCATGTCTCTGTCTAGATGTACCAAATCAACCTTTTTTCAAGTTTTATCTCTATATCAACCCTAACAATATTGTTTTGAGGGTGTTTGTTTTGAGAACATAGAGTCAGATATCTGATGAAAATATCTGCAATTCTGAAAAACTTAGATAACTATATACCAGTGATTTGTGATTCAGGGTAATTTATTTTCCACTATAATATAAAGAAAAAAATTGCTGGTATATATAAACTGTAGATGGGGGAAAGAACATGGCTTTTATAAAGAGAAGAGTTTTCTCACAACTCTCGAGCTTTCTAGTATGCATATCAAATGTGTGAGTAAGGATAATATGGTTAACAAGTCTTGGTTTCCAAGTAGATTTTGGCAAAGTTCCTCACCAGAGGCTTTTAAGAAGGCATTCAAGGCATAAGAATAATGACAATTGGTTACTCAAACAGTTGATTTAGAAAAGCAGTGTCATAAATGGCCAGTTTTTGCTGTGAAAGGATTCCATTGGAATCTGCAGCAAACTGGGCTGCAATCTGTATCTTTCAACAGGTAAATGACAAGAATGTTTAAGTGAAAAGATTGTTGGTGACATACAGGGATGAGAGCTGATTCTGAATAACTTCAGAAGGACTAAAGACTGATTAGCTGGGGGAGATAATTATGTCTAGACTAAAATAAAGTGACACTTTCAAAAAATAATATTAACTTAAAAAATAATATGAAGGACTTTGAACTAAGTTCTATTGTTAAGAATCGAAAACTTAGTAGTATGAAACTGTTAACTTAATATGAAGTACCAGTCAAAAAGTACAAAATTATTAAGAAATAAATTTTGTAAAAAATGGAAAATACTGTGATGTAGATTAGCATATCCTTGGTTTATTTATATCTTGAATACAACCTTTATTTCTGGCTCTGCATATGAACAAAATGTATAGGAAAATGGAAGAAATTCAGATAAACATAATTATGATATTCAGATATGAAATATCTTCTATTTAAGAAAAAATGTGTAATATTCTTACCATAAAGTTGTCTTCAGTCTGGAAAAAAAGATAACAGCATAGGATTATTACAGAGGTCTACAAAGTCAGACATGGTAGGAAAAGAATAGATATGGATTAAATATTCACTATTTCTAGCAGTACAGGAACAAAAATGTTAAGTGAAGATGGTAGGAACTTAGTTTATGCAAGAAAAAGAAGCCAGTGCTTCACATTACAGGTAGATGTCCTGGGGAATTCTCAGCCTTCTGAGTGCTGAAATATAGGCTAAAAGATCTCAAAGACCAGAGTCTCCCTTAGTCATCCATTTACAACTACTTTCCTTAATGGTTGTCACCTTAGACATAATTCTGTCCTTAACATAATTGAAGGATCTTCCTGATGGGAGCAGGCATAAAGGTGACTTGGTTATAATGCAAAAATTGCTGGCAGAAGATGTCTGCTAAAAGACTGACAGAAGAAGATGCCTGCCAGCCTGGGAGCTGCCAGAGAGCTGCCTGACTGAGAATCTGGCCTGGGAATTAGATGCATCTTTAAGAACTGTAGCTCATTTCTTTGAAGATGAGATACCATCATTAAGAGAAAATACAAGAAATTGCACCAGAAAGTTATAGAATCATAGAATACTCTGGATTGGAAGAGATCTTTAAAGGCCATCTAGTCCAACTCCCCTCACAATGAGCAGGGACATCTTCAACCAGATCTAGTTATTCCGAGCCCCATCCAACATGGCCTTGAATGTTTCCAGGGATGAGGCATTCAACAGCTCTCTGGGAAACTGTTTCTGTGTTTCACTATCTTCATTGTGAAAAATTTCTTCCTTATATGTAGTTTAAATGCATCTTCTTTTAGTTTAAAACCATAACCTCTTTCTCTATCACTGTCAGTTAACATCTGAAAAGGTAATAAATTATAAATAAATATAAAAACTAGATGTCTCTGAATAGAACAAATGAAATACAGAATGCAATAAAACTCATCTATTGTTGTCAGATGATATATTAGATATTTTTATTCTTATAACGCTGAGTTAATTTTTAGTTGACACAAATTTCTATTATTGTTAAGAATTGTTATAAGAAGATTATAATGATTTTGAAGCTCATTGACATCACTGGGAGGTTTTCTATTGTCTTCAGTGAAATTTAGAATAGACTTCTATTGTTGATAAAAAATATCAGATCATTTTTGAAATGAAAACTTATTTTAATACCACTGGTGCTTTTGAAACTTTTTTTTTCATCTGATGTTCGTTCTTCATCTGACAATGAGTGTACTAATTACTAATGTTTTAGGCACAAAAACCCTTTTGATACAAAGATCCAATCAGAAAGTGACATTTGAACTGTTAATAAACTGAAATCCTGGCCTGCTTTCATAGTATAACCGCTTGCACTAGTGTTCCCTTTTTATTTTGCTTCTTAGTGGAAATTTGCTGTTCATCTGATTTATATTTTTCTCCCCGCAAAAGAAGCAGCCACAAATTAGTGATGGAAAAATTACAAGAAATTATGGCAGTATCTATTCACATTCCTCTTTCCCTGAAAATGAAGCACAAACTTGAAAGGGATCTCTCAAATTCTGTTTTCTGGTTTAAGACAAAACTGTAAATAGTTAAAAACAACCAAAATTTCCCGTTGAAAGAACATTCTGGCATCTTCTATTTCTTGTAATTGTTAGAAATAATGACTAGAGATTATTATGTAGAGAAAGGGAATCTGAATTTGAGGTTAGACTGAGATGAACCCCAGTAGTAGACTACGTAAAATGTAGGTTATTTGGCTTAACTTACAGAAGGGAACAAAGGTGTGACCGATCTTGGTTACCAGCAGAAATATGAAGACTTGGCAAGGTGTTGTACAACTAGAACCTCTTTAGGATTGTATTTTTTCAAAATAAGTGAAGGAATCAAGAAAAACTGCTAAGTTTTAATAAACTTGCTCTGGAATTACTTCAGCCTTGTTTTTTAAAAAAAAATGTTGACAGTACAATACCAAGTGGTATTTACTTATGATATTAGTGGTATTTATTTATGGTTGAAGCCCTCTCCTAAGAAAAGCAAAAAGGATATTTCTGTCTTTGGGAAGTGAGTTCATATGGACTCAATAGCCAGCAACGATACCCCTGTCTAGATCATCATGAGATCTGTTGCTTTGTCTGGATAGTCATGACACCTATTCCATCTCCATTGTCAGTCTACATTCTGTTTTATCCTCTTCTCAGTTATTTCTAATTATTTTATTCAATTTCCTTGTGATCACTTTTTACCCGTGATCCTCCATTCCCCTTTTCATTTTTTCATTGCTCTTTTATGTATCTGTCTTGATTATTTCTAGAAAAGGTACTTTGAAATGCTGATTTATCTCAGCAGATGAAAGTCATGTTAACTTTTCAGATTCAATAGTGTTTAAATAGCGGTATGAATTTCTCCAGGAATTCTCTATTATGTTTTTGATTCAAATTCAAGCTGCCATCTATCTCTCTGAAAATTGGATGTGTACAGTCACCCTGTCTACAAATAATTTTTGTATCTAATGGAATACCTTTGAAATTCTATGAAAAATGTGTACCTTTATTCCTCAAAATTCAATCAGGTAAAATATTTTGTTAGGTTATGTGTCAAAAGCTCAGCCACAAAAGAACACAGAGAGACAATGACAGATGCAGGAGATCCAGCTACTTGCAGACCCATCAGAGGGACTCATTTAAGACCCATCTCCACAAACCCAGAAAAGCACAGGAGCAAAAATGAAGGTAGAAAACACAAACTGAGGACTCAGATGAATGGATACTCTACTCAGACTCCTCCCAAGGAAGTGTCAAAGGCACAGAAAGAAACAATAGTATTGATTGATTTGAAAAATGCAAGGAGTGAATACTTTTTTAATTGAATAAAGCATTAATTTATTCCAGTTTTAAACTGGAAGAAAAAAAATTAAGGGCTGTGTGTTTCTACTTTGAATTTTATGTATATCTCGTTATGAAAAAAAAAAAAATCGTTGGCCATTTACAGCCTCTGTTCAGCTTATTAGACCATGAATCAATAGATAGACAATTCAGTGATTTTACACTTGTTATGTGAAGTTTCAAGAACAGCTTTATATAAGATGCATTAAAACTTACAGAGCAAAACCTTCACTGAAAAATTCTAAGCCAAGAAATCCTGCAAATGACATAATCTAAGCCTTAAAATAAATTAGGTTTCTCTTTGACTCATGACAGAGGATGAAGGATAAGGTCCTTTTCAAAACTTATTGCACTTTAGTACGTTTTAAAAAGAAGTTGAACTATTTTCTCATTTAATTAATGAAAACTGTTATTTACTACTTCATTGAAAATCACACCTTAGTTGAAGGATAAATCTAAAGAGTTCATAGCACTATGAATGTTTCTAAAATTATGAAAGTTCTCTTTTGCTCTGCAATTTAGAATCTCCACCAAAAAGAATCATTAAAAATTCTAACCGTGTTACAATAAGCAGGAGACAAATGATCCTTCTACAGCCTGATTAGGTACAGCACTTCATGTACATCTTGCAAAACTCTTAATTTTCACAGGCTCTTCATCTAATTTGTCTGACAGAAAAAGATTGGGTATCCTTTGCTATACTTCTGCACTTCCAGTTATTTATATTATTAATCAGATGACTATCACATTAAAATGATCATTCAAAAAATGTAAAGCTTTTTATCCTATTTAATATTCCTTTTATTCTATGGTTTCAGCTGCATACTTCCCCATTCTTTTATCTTTTTATCGTTGAAAGAATATTCTAGTGTTATGGATATTCTTCTGAATAATATTGTGTATTGTCATCACTCTGCTGTTGTATATGAATGGATAGGAGCAGTCCACTCTTTTTCATGAATAGAGTGTGATGCTGGATAGGAACCTAATGGAAGAATGGCTAATATTCTTTATTTATATAAAGACACTTCCAAGCCTCTGATGGCCTCCTATATTAAAAAAAAACCCCAAAACCCCCAAAACCGTCTTGTTTCAAGGATTTCACCATCTAAAATATTACTGAAGAAAATGCTGAGAAAAAAAAATGGCAAGAACGAAGCAAAGTATTTTGTGCTTGAAGTGGAACACTAAATCTGTAGCCAATCAGAAATAGAATTTATATTTTTCATACCCTAGTTGAACACAAATGGCTTACTCCATATTCTATTGCTCCCATCTTCAGCATAAATGTTGTGGGGGACATAGAGGTTGCATGCCACTCCAGCAAACAGAAATGTACGATGCAGGGCAGGTAGAGCACCCATCTCCTCTTCCAGACAAAGGATTTGTGCTATCAAATCCAGGATATGAAGTATTTGAAAACTTAAAAAGATATGCCCTTTGTCATATCAGTACTCCCCATGATACTATGGTAATTATTTCTTTAGGTTCTGAAAGATAGGAACTAATGCTCATTAGATAACTCCTTTTAATTGTCTCTTTTACAAAGATCTGCCCACAGCAAAACAGCCAAGTTACCATTAGTATAGTTCTGTACCCAGCTACCTTTTCTACTTAATGGAACCCCCCCCCATCATTATCAACCCCCCATTACTCCTGGGTCACCTAATCCATACTTCAAGAAGTCTCTCTTAGTTTGAGAGGCTTTCATTCCCATCTTATCTTCTTTGCTGCATGTCTCATTCACAAGTATTGATGTATTCTCACAAAGTATTGACAATGAAACATAGCAAACAACTCAAAATCAGCCAACCTCTTGATGTGGATTGAGATCATTATAGTAAAAGATATTGTCACATTCATCTTCCACTAAGTAATAGCCAGTAAAAAAAATTTTTGGAGACATTATTTTACTTTTATAATTATGAGATTCCTTGAGTTTCTCAACCATTGAATTAAGTCAATCCTGTCCATTTAATTGATTAATGAACCAAGACTCCCTCTGGTTCAGTATAAAAAGTCATACAACTCACAGAGAAAGTCCAGATAAGGCCACTAAATTGATCAAAGGGCTGGAGCACCTCTCCAGTGAAGACAGGTTGAGAGAGCTGTGGTTGCTCAGCCTGGAGAAGAGAAGGCTTCAGGGAGACCTTACGGCACTTTCCAGTACCTAAAGGGGGCCTATAAGAAAGCTGAAGAAGGTCTTTTTACAAAAATATCTACCAATAGGACAAGGGGGAATGGCCTAAACTGAAAAAGGTTTAGATTAGCTGTTAGGAAGAAATTCTTTCTTGTGAGAGTGGTGAGGCACAGGAACGAGTTCTTCAGAGAAGCTGGGGGTGCCCGATTGTTAGTGTGGAAAACACATAATCACGGAATGATTATATGTAGGTGCTTTTATTTGAAGAGTTCTGGGAATCAGGGGTACAGACCCAAATCTGACTCTGACATGGATTCGAGATGGATACATTTTTATACCCTTTCCTTACATAACTGTTGCCTAATCATATGTTAATCATTGACTTACTATTGTTCTATTGATTTCACCCGAGCATGAGTTACTAGACAATCATCGCATTTAGCTTGATCATCTACCATACGGGGGGATACACAGGTGCAGGTTCATATGATTTAGCAAAGACAATGGTGGGTACAAAATAATGGTGGGTACAAGATAACGGAGGGTACAAAATAATGGTGGGTACAAGATAATGGTGGGTACAAGATAATGGTGGGTACACTGGTGCAGATCTACATGATTTAGCAAAGACAATGCCCACTCCCATTCCCAAGGCCTACTGTAGCTACCACGATTTTAGAAATATTTTAACTCTATGCTATCACCATCCCTCAAAGTGTTCAAGTCCAGGTTGGATGGGGCTTTGAGCAACACTGTCTAGTGGAAGGTGTGCCTGCCCATGGTGGAGGAGCTGGAACTAGATGATTTTAAAAGGTTCTATGATTCAATGACTCTATGACTTTTTTTTCAATATAACCTTACTGACCATTAATCTGACAGACTTAAATGAGGAAAATCAAAATGAGGTCATAAAGAGAGAGACTTTCTTCATTAACAACTAAATATTTGTTTGAATTAATATCTCCTTTCTAAAATTATTTTTCCACCAGTTATATACATGGGAACAAGTTTATGATTTTCATGATTGAATATATTACACTATTAATATTTTTTAGATTACACTTGAATTCTTCTATCTTGTTTCTTAAAGATATCACAAGAAGTCAATATGGATTCTTAAAAACCCACAGATAATTATCAAAATAACTGATCAGTCTTCTAAGAAAAATCTTATAGCAACATGCAGAAACTCATGAGCTTTTAAAAATTTACACTGAAATGAAATTCAGTCTGACTTTAGGCATTCATTTCCAAATATTTCCATTTTTAATCTTACCCATCATCTTCCTTCTCCTTCACTATTCCTGACCGTGATCAGTTCCTATCTTAACAGTGGAGGAAATGAATTAGCAATTGTTCTGACTGAATAGCGAGCACTGCAAGACATAAAATTTATAAAAAAATTCAGGTGAAAATAAAGCTTTGGTCACTCCAAAGGGGAAGAAAAATAGAGATAGGAGAATTACAAAATTGAAGTCGGACTTTTAATGTCTACTTAAAATTTACATTAGGTATCTAATCTTTCTTTGAAAATGACCCTTCATAAGTACTTGCACTTTTTCAGATTATGAAGACTTTCAAATCTAAGAGTTCTTTTCAAGGACGTTCAGTTTTCATTTAGTATTTCCCAATATTATATAGCATTTATTTTCTCTCCAGCTATAGATCTTTACAGCTGTACAGCTCTCCAAAAAGCTGATTCAACTGTGAACTTAGAAGTGCTGAGTTGTAAATATATCTGTAGCACTATTTTACTCAATGCAGAAAATTTAGTCTGTTCTTAAGTATTTTCCTCTAGAGAGGTGACTAAAATTTTTGCTTCTGCTTCTATAAGAAAGCTCAAGTGATGTAGCAATTGCACTCATAATAGAAATTATGAACTAGAAATGTAATTAAATTGTGAAAATTTACATAATTGTAACTAAACATCACAATATCTTCAATTTTTTGTCAGATGACCAATGAAGAAGTAAAAATTCAGTAATATCACTAAATAGTTCTGAAAATTAATACATTGACACAAATTTAATTGTAAGTTTATATCAGGTAATAATATTTAAAGGTAAGTAGATAATATTGCAGACTTAAGTGACTCAGTAAGCCTGACCCATTTAACTGAGCTAATTTATAACATTAATTTGAAAAAGGATCTCATATTTTCTCAGAAACATCTTTCAAATATGCCACTCTTCTGAATACATCAAAATTAATGTCTTTGTCTTTTCATATGAAATCGTCTAAGTTTTTGCTTACTTAAAAAAGGTGGCAGTTTATTTTTCAGATGAAAATTCTCCATGTGTTACCAATCATGTCTGTATTTGCCAAGCAGGACATTTGTCATCCAACAGATAGATATCCTGTATGCAGACCAGTAATTAAAGCCTGTAGTATGTACAAAATTGTAGTATCAAAATTGCCTGAGTGTATGATAATGTAGATTAGAGCTCTCTTAAAAAGTAAAATAGTATCCTATTTAAAATTTTAATCTCTTCTGGTTTTTTCTTTTTTCTTCTGTTAGTAAAAATGTCACCTTATTGTTTCAGCCAATCTCCTCTCTTCTATAGGTGATTTAGACTTTAGCATGTAAAGATGTGCACTTTTATTTCCTTTATTGGTAAAATTGGATACAAGATTTTCTCCATTCAGGACAAAAATTTTTTGCTTTAATAGCAAAGTTCTAGTTGGCAGTACAGTAAGCGTTATCTTTATATTATAATTTTTGAATACTGATTAGTAAATGCTAAGAACATTTCTGTAATACGTTAGAGAAGTAGACTCAATCTTACATTTCCATTACTTAATTTTCAATACGCTAATAAAGTTTTTTCTATTCACTTGTGCTTTGCATTGCTAGATAACCTATCTAATGATCTTCAGGCAAAGCAGCTACCTAATCTCAGTTGTCTCAGTCTAGTTACTGGCATCTTCCACTGAAAAGTATTTCACTTGTTTCAGATACTAGTAGGAAGCTTATTACTTTGAGAAACAGTTCAGTGTGATAAAAAGTTAGATGCTTTCTCTTGTATGTGAGCTACCATAATAATATGAGTGTAATTAACTCAAACGTAATTCAAAAAACATGAGAAAAACCATACATGCTTTTAGAAGTTCTGATCACTAAACAAAAAAAATCTCTCACTTGACATTTTCTTTTTTGTAGCGTTTCACTTGCAAAAGTCCTAGTGCTAGCCCAGCGTAGGAGGAAGTTTACTTTCATAAATATCCATTTAGAATTTAAGCCCTGAGGTGGTATCATGATGTTTTAAAGAATATTAATATATATTTATTATTTGCCATTAAAAATTAAAAGCAATATCAGATAGTTTTAATTAGTGTATATTAAAATGCCTGTTCACTGTGTTAAAATATGAAGAAGGGGTATACAGCTGTAAAATTATTTACAGCTTTATAAGCAAGTTTTGTGCAGTCTTTTAACCTTATTAGGATTATTAAATTTCTCACAGAGTTTTTAGCAATAAGAATATATTTATTAAAGTTATAAGATAAAGCAGTAATACTCATCAACAGAGTTGTCAAGACCAAACTATGTTATTTTTCCTGCCAGACTGGATACCATGGCAACATCTGGTTAGGAGAAGCTGAAGAGATATTTGAAGGTTCGCAATTGTTAAAGTCATTGGTCTGTAACAGACATGTATTAATTGCAAGTGAATATGACAGCCCATACCAGATTTCTGAACAGGAAGAAAACATCAGTTTCATTCCAGACTGAGGAACTGAACAAGAGATGAATCAAATACTATGGCGTCTGACTTCAAACGTGGTGTCATGCTTGCGTACTCATCATTTACAAGGACTGGGGAAAAGGTGGAATTTTATTACTGTAGAAATATTTCCTGACAGAATTTTTTAAGACATGGAAAAAACCATATTGCTTGACAGCTCTAAGAGGGAAAAAATTACACATTTCAAAATATCTCTAAAACCAGTTGAGAGTTCCAATCAAGTGCAATCACAGTGATTTCATATGAAAAAAATTGTGGCATCGTGAATTTTTCCTTGGATACTGCTGTCAAATTAGCTTCTGGAAAGAATCATTACTTAAACCTAGTATGTACTTTTAGGGGAGTTATGACAGAAAGCTATTTTTGTTTTTTCTATGTATATACAATCAGAAAAGCTGTTAAATATGTTCAAATGGACAGCAAAACTTTTAATACAGATCTTAAATTCTGTACCTATCATAAATGCAGGCTGCAAGTTACAATCTTCAGACATGTAAGAATGCTTCCTGCTGCCTTTGTGTCAGTATTTCAAAGTGAGAATGTTTTCATGCTTTGTTGAAATGACAGTATGCAGGAAGCAGGTATCATTGACAACAGTTTGCTTTTTCAAGTCGAAGAAAAATGCTTTCTGTTCTCAGAACAAGCTGTTTATGCTATGCTATGCCTTCTGTTATACGAAAAATGCCAATTTTACTTCTGTTTACATAATAAACAGAATATGAACTGAATTAGATAAAGTTAATCATGGTGAAGAGAATCATGGTGAAGAGAATCTGTGAAGAACTTCCATGCTTCCTGATTCTGTGTTAGGAGGAAATGTGCTGGCTTGAAGGCATTGTGGTTTAACCCTAGCTGAAAACTGTGTACCATATAGCTGTTCACTCATGCCACCCCACCCACAGTTGGCATGGGGAGGAGAATCCAAAAAACCCGAGGCAGTAAGACCTGTGCATTGAGATAAGAACAGTTTAATAATTGAAATAAAATAAAAATATAATGTTAATAATAATAATAATGAAAAGGAAGACAGAGAGAGAATCACAAACCAAGAGAGATGAATGATGCACAGTACAGTTGCTCACCACCCACTGACAGATTTCCAAGCCTTTCTCAAGCAATGATCAACCTCTCCTGGCCAAGTCCCCCCAGTTTATATACTGGACATGTCATTCTGCAGTATGGAATATCCTTTTGATCTGTTCAGGTTAGCTGTCCTGGCCATGCTCCCTCCCAGCTTTTTGTGCACCTGCTTGCTGGCAGAGCACAGGCTACTGAAAAGTCCTTGATTTAGAGTAAGCACTACTTAGCAACCATTAAACCATCAGTGTCTTCTCAACATTAATTGCATACTGAATACAAAACACAGACCCATATCAGCTACCAGGAAGAAGATTAACTCTATCCCAGCAGAAACCAGGACACTGTAATAGGAGAGAATGTCAGTGTTACAGCAAGAGAGAAGCTAGGCTGGAATTTGAGAAGCTGATAGAGGTTCTATTCTCTTCCTGTAGGAAATGGACAAATTCTCTAATGCTAAATCTGCCAGTGCCAAGACCAAAGATTAGGCTGGCCATCACAACAGAATCGACAGCCCTAGGCAGTTCAGTACATAAACAGAGTGAGAGCTGACGAATTTCTTCCAAGGTATCAGAGCAGTTGTTCAGAGGACCCAAATATAATGGTTAACAATGACTCCAGAACACAGGTCCAGTTCTAAATGAATTTCAAAGTCCTGATGGAAAATGTATCTTTTTGATATTTATTTTTTTTATACAAACCAGTCCCGAAAACGGTTTTCTGGTATATTACTTAAGATATTACTCCTACAAATATGACATTTTAAAAGGCACTTACAGTTCTGAAGTAAAACCGAGTTTTGAGGGCTAGGAATCCCAGATATAGGCCTCATGTATTTGAGTAGTCTCTACAGTGGAATTAAATGGCCAGAATAAGGTTACATAAGAAGCATAAACTTCAAGTTTGCTGTTTCTTCAAAATACACATTGAATACCAGACATTTTAGGCCAAGAAAATTGTAGCAAATTTTTATTTAAATAGAAAGCAAAGTACTTTATTGCAAACCAAAGGAGAAAAATAAGTCAATAAGAACAGTTCCAGATTATATTCAGTTCTGAAACTTTCTTACCTAAGTGTTACGTGAGTCCATTCCCTTAATTTGATTTTGTACCAAATATCATAATGATATCTGGATTTCTTTTCTTCTTGTCCTTTGGAATGCACTGCTCCTTTTAATGTCAATTCAGTTGATCAGTATGGTAAAAACAGATGCTCAGGGAGTACTTAGCAGCAGCCCGGTGCCATGACTGATCCTCTTCTGGGCCTGCTTCTTCAGAAATCTTTAACTGGGCAAGCAGTATACATGCACCTTCAAAGTATAAAGCAACTTCTTCTTGGCTAAGGCAGACAAAAACCAGCTGGGGTTTAGGTGGCAGGATAGGAACCTGCACAGTCACCAGCCCTGAGGCAGCTCTCAGAAAGTCGTGTTTGGACGGGCAGGATGAATCAGCAGGATCAGGATCAGGCTCTGTGCCCTGGCAGAGGAATCTCCACCTTGCAGAGCTGCCTTTGCTGACAGCTCTATTGTCACTTGTGGCGGATGCAGTGACATTGAACCACAGAGTTGGTTAGAGTTGTATACATTGGGGATTGAGTAATTTGCAAAGGATCTGAGTCAATTAAATTGCAACTACATCACATGAAATTGAGGTGGGTAGAATTCAGATACTTATCCTTGAGTAGGACTTATTCATTACTCTTGAATGTCTGAGGTATACAGAACTATTTGTTAAAGGAGTATGCTCCGCTTCTTCAGAGAAGTGAGTATACCAAAAAGCACTCGGAATATTTTATTTGCTGATGTTCCTAGAAAAAGGTCATTGTTGTCCTTTTAACAGCAGATATAGCTGAGGATAAGATTTCCCAGTTTCAGGGATGATAATGGGAATAATTTTGTCACTGACAAATGTACAAAGTTTAAATTGGTTTTGGAATGCAGTCCAACTTCTTTGTATTTTCACGTTATTCATCTTATTTACGAGATAAAGTTTGCATTCGAGTGATGACAAATTTCTGTATGTATGTAATCTAGTAGGAATAACATTTTAAATTTAAATAAATTTTTAAAAAGTGAAACAAGAACAGATATTTTAAAATGCACTTAAATTCAGTTGCATACCTTTATTTCACATATTTAGTCATTGAAATATACCATTGTATTTATAAAAATGCAATATGTCTCATGCACAGAATGTTTTTTTGTAAGTTTCTAAAATTTTGGGGCTTGTTTAAAGAGACTTTTACAGGAAGAAGTAAACTCATCAGACAAGCTTTTAAATAAACAAACCTAGGGCTTTTCTGTTATTTCCAGCTCTACTGGTTTGCCCAAAATAAAATTAGGAATATTAACTAGCTAAACCAACTTTATTTTACTTATTATATAACTAGCAACTCCTGGTTGTTTATTAATGCCTGTAATAACCACTACAAAAAGATGTGTGGCAAATCTTGAAGCCATTTTGAAAAAGGGGAAGAAAGACAATTCAGGGAGTTACAATCCAGTCTGTTTCACTTCAAACCCAGATAAACACATGGCACAAAGCCTTTTCCTAACTATTTCTGGGCCTATCAAAAAGAAGAAAGGGACTGGGAGTAGCCAGCTTGGATTTACCAAGGGTAAGAACAGCAGATATCATTTAACTTGACTACAGCAGAACTTTAGTCACAGTCTCCCAGAGCATCCTTGTATGTGGCTTTTGATGTTACAATCAAGATGACACTAGATGGAAAAGGAGTAGATGGACTACTAAACGGAATGAAACTGGCTCAGGGAATAGTGGTTAATTTTTCATATTCCACATGAAATTTGGTTCCAAGTGCACTTCCTCTATGCTGTAGGGTAGAAGAGGTCTACACTGTAACTTATCCTATTTATCGGAGACCTGGAGGAGGAGACAGAACATGCCCTCACCAAGGTTGCAGATGATGTCAGACTGAGCAGGGAATGGGCATGTTGGACATGCTGGAGGGCAGAGGGCATTTCAAAGGCTCCTAAACATGGTGTAGAAGTGGTCCAGCAGAATCCTTATGTAATTTGAAAGGTGCAAAGTACTACATGAGGAACAGACTAACTGTTCTCTGCATGAGTGTTGTTTAGGGACTGACTGAAGCTAGGCCAACAGATTAAGGGAAGCTATTAGTCCCCTCATTAGATGACATCTGGAACACTGTGACCAGCTCTGTGCTGCTCAGTTTCAGAAAGATGCTGATAAAAATGAATGAGTTTAGCAGAGGACCACTAAGATGGTCAGAGGATGTAGCACACAGTCTGTGTGAAGAGATACTGAGAGGACTGGGATTATTCATGTGGAGACCAGAAAGATTTTTGAGGAAGATTTAATAGTTGAATTCCGGCACCTTGGAGGAGGTTGTCACAAGAATGCATAGCCAGACTTTTTACAGAAACTGTACAGCACGCAAATAAGACACAAGTATTGACACACCATGAATTGAGATGGGAGTTTCCAACTGGATATAAGGAGAAAATTAAAAGAAAAAAAACCCCCAACAAACGGATGAGATAACTAAAGGATAATTAAACACTGAAACAGGATATCCAGCAAGGCTGTGAAATCATCTTCCTGGGAGGTTTTCAATGTCCAGGTATACAAAAGCCTAGGTGATCTGATCTGAATTCAATTTAAACAGTGCTTTGAGACTTTGACTAGATGTCATTGTGTCCCTTCCAACCTGAATAATCACACAATTCTGTGAAAATACTGCAATTCAATGAACAATAATAAATTGAAATCTTAGCATGTAAAAGAAATACATATTCTATCTCTATAGCTCATTTAGGTTTATTATCTGTTTTGAAATGTGAAATGTTAAGTCAATTATATTCCTATAGAAATCAAAAACTCTTAGCAAAATCTTTAATATTACTCTGCTTATTAAATTATCTTCCTCTTCGTCATCCCTAACATCTTCATCGTTGCCATTAAATCTATTTGAAACACCATAGTTGGGTTCATTTCTACCATTTTTCAAACTATCAAACATGCATCTGTGAATTCTGCCACTGGTCCTATTCCATCTTATAATGTTCATGTTTGTTTCAGATACTTTCAGAATAAAATACATCTTTTAACTAAAACTTCAAAATGGTCAAGTAACAAGAGAAATGAAATTACAATCTATGCCTTCTTGTAGTATTGTGGAGAAAAACCCCAAAACACAACAAATCAATGTGTGTACCTGGTAAGAATAATCTTCCAATCTCAGCATCGACTAAAAACCAAGGGAGAAAGAGCAAAGAGCGAGAGAGAGCGAGAGAGAGTGAGAGAGAGCGAGAGAGAGCGAGAGAGATTTGCCCTTACAGAAGAATTAACTAACAGCTTCATAAATGAGATAACTGAGAGCAAAATTAGGAAGGACTTCATAGCCCTATAAAACTACAAACAGCATTTGCCAGATGGAGTTATAACACGTTTTAATAAAAATGTATATAAATTGCTCTGGCAACTCCCAACCAACATATAAAAGGTCTCTGTACAGTAAGCTTCCTCCTCATTACACTTAATATGTCCTGGATTTAACTAATAAGTACTGCAGAAACTAAATCCAAAAAAATTTTCTTAAAAAGGTAAATGATTATGCCTAATGATGACATTTATCAGTAGTGAAAACAAGTTAATAAATTAATTTCCCATCAGTCCTTTAAAAATTTATTTCCAATTGAAGGTCTTTATCTCCCAAAGCATCAAAATCTTATCCCAACTGTTTCTTGAGGTTCAAGCCAACTATTTTCTGAGAAATAGAATATATATCTATATTTGTTGTACTTTGTTACTAAATACCAACAAATTTCTGCCACCAGAACTGCAATGTTTATGAAATAAAGACTAGAACAGAAGCTTCAAATCATCAAAAAATAGATATATTCATATTGATCTTATTTTTTGCCCAATAATACTACTCTCTGCTGAATGAAGCGACCACATACATCATCAAAGGAGAAAGACACTTGAGAGTGAAAAACATAAACCTGGTCAGAAATACCCCTAAAAAATCTTGTAATTTTATTTCCTAAATTAAACAGAACAAGCAGAAAATAAAATAAATAGAAAAATCGAGAAACAACATCAACAATCCAAACAAAGAAAACCACTCAATTTCAGTGAAATTATACTCTTTAGAATTTTGAAAACATTTACTTCTGAAGAAAAGAAACCTTTTATTAATTGCTATGCCATTCATAATGCAGTTCAAGAACAACCAAGAATGTATACCAAACAATAATTCCTCTAAGATAGTGAAAAATTAAAATAATTCTGAGGGAAAAAAAGAAACAAAACACAAACAGACAAAAGAAACCCAAACCAAATCGACAGCAACAAAATACAAACAACTCCCCACATGTCACACGACAAAATCAGTGTTACCCCAGATGAATTTTGATCATTAGATTTTTTTCATTTTTAGTGTTCAATATACTTCAGAAACTTTTCTTCTAAGTATCATGATGTTATTATAATTTCTTTCTTAGTAATATCAAGGTGGTTTGCCTAATATAAACCACCCTCTAAAATTTTAGGTGGGTCCCTGATATTTTGTGGGCTAACATTCCCAAACAGAATTCTTCAAAATACTTCAAAAATTTTTTAATCTTTTATGCTTATTTTTGTCTTTCACATCATTTCTTTGATTCTTTTTCTCCTCTCACCTCCTCTCCTCTCATCTCCTCTTTTTTCCCTCCAAAAACAAACAAAAATATGTTCTTTCAACAAATTTTAATGTTAAAAGTAATTTTTAGCCATTATTTCACACTCCGATTTTCTTCTCTGTTAGTTCTGTAACTAAAACAAAAAAATTGTTAAAATATCATCTTTTTCATCTCTAAGAAGAAAAACAAACAAAAAAATGTAGCCACTTCATGACATGTACACTCTGGCCGTAACTCTATGAACCCTAAATTACATGAATATTCTAAAGGGTTTTACTAAACTCAGCCAGCACCCTGTATTAATGTCCTTGTGTTAAGGATCTTGATGCTATCCATTACATAAGTCATCATCACATAAGCAAGCACCACAAAATAAATTAATCTTGTTTGAAAATTAAACACAAATATTTATATTCTTGTGTGGATACCTCTATTAAGACATCGTGAAAAAAACCTTGGCATTTCACCTGAGTTTTTCTGTGCTTCCCAGTCAATCTTTGTCTAAATGCACAGCTTACACAAAAGCTTTAAACAGTCTGCTGTTCTGATCTTTTGCAGCTTCTGGGTAATTACTCAGGTAAATAACCACTTAAAACTAAAAATATTATTTTCAATCTTATTCATACAATGAGCACGTTCTATTTTGAGGGTAGTAACACAGAACTTATAAGTAAGATACATATACTCAAAGAAGCCACAACTGATTAAGTGCTCTGAGCACAGGAAAAAATACTACAAATATAGCATATTTGCTATGCTGATGTGTTTTAAGATAGATTGGAATCTTAACACAAAGTATTTTAAGAAAAATAATGAAGATATTTGGGACAGGAAGGGCTGACATTCACAATTTCTTGGTAATAAATAAGGAACAGTCAAAGTGAATAACTCAGAAATGGTTTTAGAAAAGAGTGAGAAAAAATAGCTCCTAGTAGAGTGCAATTCTGAAAAAATGTGTTGCAATTCCTGTATGTGTGTATACATAATACACTAATACACATACATCCATAACACACAACGACACACAGCCTGGTACAGGATGTCGGTCTGAACGCTACAGTCTAGTCTAGGATAGGCTTCAACACTCAGCTGATACTTCTTATTGAGCAAGACAAGGAAGGTGGGTATTAAGTTGGAATATTGCCGTTGTGAGACCAATCCTGCTGAGAGGGCATCTTACATATAATGAATTTACTCCTCCATAGAGAAAAAAAATATGAAAGCAAAAAACATAATTATAATACATGCAGAGAAAGAGCTATCAAAATTTTGTTAAAGGAAGGCACAATAACAGTAATAACAAGAAAAATGGAGAAGGAACAAAAGGAAGTAGAAGACAAAGCAAAATAAAAGAGATGGTTATGTATGGAGAAGGAATTTTTTTTTTTCATGGAAAATAAACTTGTCCATTAAAGTTCATTTACTTCTACTTGAAGCTCTCAATGAAGTTATTTAGGTCAGATTCCAGTCATTAATCTCTAGGGAAAAATTTATCCTTTTCTATCAGAAGTGAAATGCTGCACAGCCAAAGTTTGTCTGTATTTTACCCTACCTTACCAACACAGCAAAGACTTCTCAGAAGGGGAACATAGGAGACTACTTTTCAAATTCTCTAATGGCATTGTTTCCCTGGAGTATGTCACAGCATGGTTTTAGAACAGTTAAAGATATTTATAAAATTATCTTAGAGAAATAATAAGAATTTTGGCAATGTGCTTCATGGCTGAAATTACATCCTTTTCTTTCCTTCACTTGCTCTGGAGATCCCTTTGCTCAGTTTTAACACATGCATACTTTTGTATAATTATACTGTTTCACAGTGATAATGAGTATTATCAAAACTCATTACAGCAATGACCTTGTTACTCCCAATAAGGCTGTGATGTTTCTTTCTTATCATGTGGGGAAAGAAATTAGGCCCAATTTTGAAATTACAATATATGTCTAAAGACCTCAAGGTCTTCTTTCAGATTGTACTTGCAACACATCCTTCTAACCCAATCTAATTTCTGTAAGTCTTGGTCCTGATTTGCCACTTCCTTCCGTTTCCTTTTCCTCTTCTCTTTGAATGTGCTCCAGTTTTCCCTTGCTGGTTTCTTGATGTATTTCAAAGTTATTTTTGCCACTTTGAGTAGGCAAAAATGTGTAGGAAGACAAAAGAGTGGAAATATTTCCACTAAATTCAAGTCCAGAAGCACCTCACCATGTAGTGCAGTGGAGGACTAAGTTGGTGCAAGGAAGAAGATAATGTTGGGGGGATAGACAGATTCTACCTGACGATGATGAAAAAGAAATCTTGAAATTTCTCAAAGCAATTGGGGTGCAAAAATTGTTTTAATGTTTCTAAGGAGTAAGATTTCTGTAAAATCTTTATAAAAACTATTTTAAACAGTATTTTTGAAGGGGATATGCACTTTCATTCTTCAGTAGGCATGTCAGCTTCTTAATGATTTGGACTTGGAAGGCCATCTTATTTCTTAACTTCTGGTCACAGGAGTGCTCAACATTGTTTAATTGTTATTTTTAATGCTCCTTCCAAAGCAATGAGCAATGATCTTTGACAGAGTATTCATCTAACTGGACTTGCCATACAATCTGTTACAACGACCTCTGCTTCCCTGTCCTTTTTTCCTAAATCCCAAAGCACGTTTCCTAGATATTGAGAAAAAACCAAATAAAACTACTGAGATAGCTAAAGGCAGACATAAGTTCTTTATCTTTCCATTTTTTTTCTCATATTGATCACATGAATGACCATGAAATAAAAATATTCACTCTACATTTCTGAATACTTTTGATTTGCAGCTTCTGCAATATTTTCGTAAATTGTAGTCAATCATTTTTATTTCAATCAAAATTTATACTGAACTCTGAACAGAAAGTCACTTTTATATATGGAATATATTATAGGGAGTTAGTAGTTTCTAAATATAATATTTCAAGTGCATAACCTATTTCAGCAAGTTGGCCCTTAGTAGTATGTGTTAAATTAAATTTAAGGAAAAAACAGTGAGTTAAATGCTGTCTGGAGCACTTACTACACCTGGAGTGTCAGGTAGCACTTACTACAGAAAAAAACTAAGCAGATATATTCCATTTTTCATTTGACAAATGCGTTCTGCAGTAGATAATCTATCATGAAGTCAAAACTGTTTCCAGTGAGCACGTATTCTGATTTTGTGTTTCGTGACTTGAATGAGTTTTGCTTTGCAACACAACAGTAGTTTTCTGCATTTTAAGCTATCTACGTATAAAATATTTCCATCAGAGCTGAGATGCCTTTAGAAATATTACATTCACAAATTATTATATAACATTTATAAACAAGATGGCCAGGGTATCAGACCCAGCCAGCATGAGTTTAGGAGGGGTAGGTCATGTTTGACCAACCTGGTCTCCTTTTATGACCAGGTGACCCACTTGGTGGATGTAGGAAAAGCTGTGGATGTTGTCTATTTGGACTTAAGCAAGGCCTTTGACACCATCTCCCACAGCATACTCCTGGAAAAGCTGGCAGCCCACGGCTTGGACAGGGGCACTCTTCGCTGGGTCAAGAACTGGCTGGATGGCCGGGCCCAGAGAGTGGTGGTGAATGATGCTGCATCCAGCTGGCAGCCAGTCACCAGTGGTGCTCCTCAGGGGTCTGTGCTAGGACCAGTTCTGTTCAATGTTTTTATTGATTACATGGATGAGGGTATTGAGACTTTCACTAGAAAATTTGCAGATGACACTAAGCTGGGAGTGTGTGTCTATCTGCTGGAAGGTAGGAGGGCTCTGCAGAGAGACCTGGAATGATTGGCTAGATGGGCAGGGTCCAATAAAATGAAGTTTAACAAGTCCAGTTGCTGAGTCCTGCATTTTTACCACAATAACCCCCTGCAACGCTACAAGCTGGGGACAGAGTGGCTGGAGAGTGCTCAGGCAGAAAGGGACCTGGGGGTACTGGTCAACAGCCGACTGAACGTGAGCCAGCAGTGTGCCCTGGTGGCCAAAAAGGCCAACGGCATCCTGGCCTGTATCAGGAATAGCATGGCCAGAAGGGCCAGGGACGTCATTCTTCCCCTGTACTCAGCACTGGTGAGGCCGCACCTCGAGTGCTGTGTCCAGTTCTGGGCCCCCCAGTTCAGGAGGGACGTGGAGACGCTTGAGCGTGTCCAGAGGAGGGCAACAAGGCTGGTGAGGGGCTTGGAACACAAGCCCTATGAGGAACAACTGAGGGAGCTGGGGTTGTTTAGCCTGGAGAAAAGGAGACTCAGAGGTGACCTTATTACTCTCTACAACTTCCTCAAAGGTGGTTGTAGTCAGGTGGGGGTTGGTCTCTTTCTCCGCGCAGGAACTGACAGAACGAGAGGACACAGTCTCAAGCTGCACCAAGGGAAATTTAGGTTGGATATTAGGAAAAAGTCTTTTACAGAAAGAGTGATAAAGTACTAGAATGGTCTGCCTGGGGAGGTGGTGGAGTCATCATCCCCGGATGTGTTTATAAAAAGATTGGATGTGGCGCTCAGTGCCATGGTTTAGTTGAGGTGTTAGGGCATGGGTTGGACTTGATGATCTTGAAGGTCTCTTCCAACCTAGTCATTCTGTGATTCTGTAAACTTACTCATATCACTTTTTGCACTCTCAGAAAAGTATTACCACATTGCCAGACTTTCAATGGTCTGCTGACCATAGTTCCAGTGGCTACAATATGTAATAATACCACTCTATTTTGATCAATATTGTTTGTTTCATTAACCAATTAGAATAAAATTAATTTTAAAATAAAAATGTTATTAAAAATCAAACAGGTGTCTTAATGCGATTGAAATTCTGGATGAAGTAAATAATAATTCAATTGTCATGGAACTGAAAAAACCTAGTATCTGTCGTAATAATGCAATGTGTTATGCATTTATTCATATATGCCCACAGATCCACTGTACCAATTCTAAATGGCTTTTGACTTCTGGAACACTACCAATATCTTAGGCAAAGCTCTTTAGAAAATCTCGGTAAACAAAAGACACAGCTCTTAATTAGCAGGAGGTTTATTTTAGCTTTGATTTTACATAAATTATTTAATTTCTAGTTGTGATACACCTTGCCCATGGCCCAAACAATAAAATCTCTGTTTATAAATATTACAAATAAATCGGATGTGCAAAACATTGATCCCCGCACCTGAAAATTTGTCACATCCAGCTCAGTTAATCTTCCATAATGTTTACTTTACTTTAGAAATTACAGTCTGCAGCACATATCAGTGAAATTGTATGAATTTCCTTGTTTCAGTTTGGTTTTGTATGTTTGTTTAGGGTTTTTTTTCCATTTCTTAAAAGTAAGCTAAAACCTAAAGCAACCTAAAATTAAATCAGAGGGAAAGACTTTGTGTACGTAAGTAGGATGAAAAAAAACATATAAATACCAGTAAAAACAAGAAAGATACCAGTCCAGTGAGTAAAATGGTGTGATGCATGAGAAAATGCATCAGCAGAACATAACATTAGGCATATTTTTCTTGAACCATGGAAGAATAAAAAAGGAAGAGAGAAATTAAAGGAAAAAATAGACACAGAAACCTAACACAAATACTTGGAACTGTGAAACTAACAGGAGGGGGGGAAATGGCAAGAAGGCATCTTTAAAAGGAATTGTTTATAATGGATATGTCCATGTGTAGACAGCAACAACTAAAGTCTAATTAATAGAATTTATTTGGCCATTCTAGTGTGTCATGAAGTTTCAGGTACAGTGGAATACATATTTTTACAAGAAACCAAAATAAAATAAAAACCCCACAGCAAAGACACTGGGTGTTGTTTTCTAAAAAAAGATGCATCTTTGTTGATGATTTTTTCTTCCTTAGTGTGGTTTGCAGTATAGTTCTCAGAGAAATTCAGAATTTTCCATTTGAAGGATGATTTTTCTTTCTATGAGAAGAGTGGGGAATAGCAAGACTAAATAATATCACTGATAATTATTTAGGATACATTAACACAAATTCTGTCTTAAAACTATCAAAAGAGACTGAAACATCAACCTGTATTTCTAGTACATATACCAGGAGGGAACAGAAAGTACTATGTGCTCTTGGAGACATGCCAGTTTACCAAACCCTTTAAATGTATATTTAGTCATATTTTAGTCAGTCAGAATACTCAAACATCTAATATCATCCAAATTATTGAGACTTAAAATTAAACAAGTGCTTAAGTGCATTGGTTAATTGAGGCTATAGGACTAAATTAATTCCCTGGGAATCCCTATTTAGGGAATTGATTTGGTAAAATATTACTAATTACTTTGAACTTCTGTAAACTGATGGACTCATGAGGTACATCATAATCTTCATTAGATAGATGAGAAAATGTCTTTTACCTGAGTAAACACCAACTACTTGATTTACGAAGATCATATCATAAACTTGTAATATAACCTCACAAAATCACATAATCCCTATTCTGGACGTTAAGCTTTGCATCTACTTCTTATTTGCTCTCATGTGGAGTTATAAACATTGTCTTGTGGGTTTTGCACTTTTAGATGAGAACATGACAATCATCACAAACTGATATACTGTAAGATACAATTTATTAACCTTGATGTTTATTTTTGTTGAACATGATTTTTATGTATGAAGTCGGTTTGAAAATCAAAGGCTGTTTGCACAAGTCAAGAAAAAAGAAAAATTCATTCATTACTTCCTATCAGCAGTAAAGTTGTTTAGTGATTTCAGGAAAGCAGGGCCTCAGTACATATAACAATTGCTTGGAATGACAAACACCATAACTACAACCATTCCACTCTTCCTCCTAGAAGACAATTCCACAACCTCTCTGGGCATTCTTTTTTAGTCCTCTTTCAGCCTCAAAGCCAAATATCTTTTCCCCATTTAGATGGAATTTTCTGTGTTTTTTAGTTTGTGTCCATTTCCTCTTGCCCTGACACTGGGTATTACTGTAAAGAATCCAGCCCCATTTTCTTTACATCTCCCCTTATGATACTTGAATGCAATGATAAGATCCCTTCTCAGTCTTCTCAGCACTAATCAGGGACACCTCCCTCAGCCACTCCTTGTAAGAGAGATGCTCCAGTCCCTTGACCATCATCGTAACCCTTCGGACCTACTCCAGTAGCTGTCTTTTTTGACCTGGAGAGCACAGAATCTGACACAGTGCTCCACATACAGCCGCACCAGGGCTGAGTAGAGGAGCTGGCAATGATCTGTTGACATTGCTCTTCCTAATGCCCCCCAGGATACTATTGGCTTTCTTGGCCACAAGGGCACACTACTTGCTCCTTGCTGTCTGCCAGGACTCCCAGGTCTTTCATTGAAGGTGCAGGAATCTGCACTTGTCTTTGTTGAAATTCCTCTCTGCCCAGCTCTCCAGCCAGTCTGGGTCTTGCTGAATGGCAGCACAGCCTTCTGGTGTATCAGCCACCCCTCTCAGTTTTGTATCACTAACGAATTTGGTGGGTTTTTTTTAAACAATCTTATTTGAAGAAACAGAGTGAGACTTTTTTTTCAGGTGTTGGTTTCTTGGGGTTTTTTGAATGTTATATACAGTTTTAGGAAAAATAGCAAATGTTGCCAACAAAATAGCAGCATATGAACCTATTTTTAGAATTTTAAATCAAATAGGGTAGGATATAAGTGATGCATTTATACTCCTGATTTATTTGGGAAGGAGAAAATCCAACAAAAAAACCCCACCACTTTGTCTGAACCACCCCCCCAAAAGGCTGAAATCATTTTTCCTTTTTTTCAGCCAATTCAAGTTATTATTTAAAGGTGTTCAGATAAAACATAGCAAATCAGGCATCATAGTTTTCAATAAAAAACATCAAAAAATGGACAACAATGATTTTGAATTAATTGCAATAAACCTCATATCTGAAGCAATTCAGTTTTTGAGTGTCACAGATCATTCTTTCTCTTGCTGGTCACCTAGCTGAGCTGATGAGATCAGAGGTGACAGACCTGTTTATTTTGGTACTTGTGAATACTCTATGATTATGAGCTACCCTACTGTTTGATATTAGTGAATGGTTTATCTCTTTCTATTTGCTCAGAGTTTAGTGTAAGCATCAGTTGTGTACACAACTTTGAAACTTCTGTGCTTTAGATCAGGAAGATGAAACAAAACAGGTTTGAGTTGAATATGAGAAACTTTCTCTTTACATAGAGCTCTATATACCATACCAGCAAGGGAGCAGTAGTTGAGACATGAAGCAAACATGATAAAAAATATTTCATTAGCATAATTAGGCAATTTTTTTTGTATGAAATAAAAAGCAGTGAATTCTACCTAATGAAAATAGGGATCTAGAAGGCGATATACTGACACTGTGCAGTATAAGACTGATACTGCTAATCAGTATTGAGATCACAGAATCATAGAATATGCTGAGTTGGAAGGCACCCATCAGGATCATCGTTGTACAAGTCCTGGCCCTGCACAGGACACACCAAGAGTCACACCACGTGCCTGAGAGCGTTGTCCAAACGCTTAAACACTTCTTGAACTCTGTCAGGATTGTTGCTGTGACCATTTCCCTGAGGAGCCTGTTCCAGTGCTCACATATTCTCTGGGTGAAAAACTCTTTTCCTGTTATTGAATCTAAATGTCCTCTAACTCAGCTTCATGTCATCTCCTTGAGTCCTGTCACTGGTAAAGAGAGCAAAAAGATGAGTACTTGTTCCTCTACTTCACCTCATGATGATGTTGAAGACTGCAATGAGATCTCCCTTCAGTCTCTTCTCGAGGCTGAACAGTCCAAGACAGTAAGAAATTGGTCAGTAATGGTAACAAAAGATAAAAAATTAATAGAGTTTGATGTGACACACAAGCTAAGCTAAGACAAAACACCATTCTAGGTGAAGTCATGTTAAAAAGAATCAGAGCAATGCTCAACAAAGGACAGTTGGATGCATGTAAGTAGTGACCACAAAACAGAATAATTCATGTTTTAACTGAAACAGTGATCAAAATGAATATATCATAGGTGATTATATGATGTACAGTAATGTTACCAGTATTTTAAAATCACAAGATAATGTCAGGTTCCTAAACTGATTGAAAGGGTCTGAAATTAGCAGCAGTTCTGCCCCCTTTGCAAAGGAGAAAAAGAAAACAAAATAAAAAACCCCAAACCCCACACAAAAGCCCGATATTAAGAGCAAAATGCAATGTAAGACATAGTGAAACATTTTAAATGTTTGATGCTAATTTACCAGCTCTATAAATGTGGCTCACGAACAAGAGAATTGAAATTAATCAACATTATTTCCACCTACTTGTAGTGCTTACACAAAATTAGGAATTATAGTTTTTGAATGTCCCATTTTAATATAAAATTCAGTGTGATCTTTACAATTAGAAGCATAATCAGTCTATTTGGACACAGCAAATACATTTCAACCGTAACTATCTTGAGAAGAATAATTTATTGTCTATAGAGTGTAATAATTTGCCGAATTTACAAAATCCCTTTGAGGCAAGAGAACAAAACGGAGGAGTCATTTCTTTCTGAGGAGAAAAAGTAAGAACAGATTAAGACCATAAGAAAAGTTTCTGGCCTAAGAATGGCCACCAATATCGTGAGCATTAAGATTGGATAAAGATTACCTTTTAAGGAATTGCATAGGCTTTTTTTTAGTGATCTCAAATTTTCTTACCTTAGAATAAAATATCTGTGATTTAAATCTCTGCTAAATTTAATTATTTTGTCTTCCCAATGCTATATCCTTCAGGATTATATGAGAAAAAGTAAAATCCTATATTGATGTGACCTCAAGAGGAAAGGACTCCAAGCAATTTCAGTAGAAGAAACAAAAATAAAAATATATATTTTTTCTCCACACGGCAAAAGCTGCTGCTAATAAAAGCTATGTTTCATTTAGAAGCTGCTCTGGCAATGTTCCTGACAAAATTATTACTGACAATTGTTACAAAAACCTCAAATTAAAAATAATGAGGTGTCTATTGTGTTTAGACATCCAGCTCATTCACATTGGTATTCACTTAAAGAAGGTTTTCACTTAGGATGAAACACACTCATAGCAATAATAGTTTTGCTATACTATGAAGGGTGCAGATATTTTCAAGAATGCTGTTGTAATAAGTTAAATTACAGTTCTTGGAGTAAAACCAGGTGTAAGATTTTAATTTTTGATTTATTCAGACAAAAATATCTATTAAATTTTTCTCCAAGGATGTACAACAGAAAGATTTGCTGCAGGAAAAAAACCAAAATATTATCTAAAACTGAGGGTTTTTTTGGTCTGGTGGGTATCATAGTGGATGAGAGTCATGTTGGTTCCTCAGAATGCAAATGTACTGAAAAGAATTTCAACACCTGTAGAAGGGAGCACATGGGCTAATTCATGACAACATTTATTGTTAGAACCTGATGGACAGGTGCAAGATAAATCCTTTTAAAATAATTTTTTATTATCCATCTTGGAAAGTAGTCATATTCAATCAAAAAAACATCAATAGCTCTTGTAAAAAATAATATTATTTTACTGTTTCTTATAAACACCTGTCAAATCATAACTTTGCTATTGACTGAATATTTTCAGCAGTTATGATATTCTAGGTAGAAATGAGAAAGATTCCTGTGCATTCTTATTTATGAACTTTTTTGGTTGGCATAGAAAATAGTGTTAGAGTTGAAAGTTGAAAGCATTTTCTTATTTTATTAATTCTCTTATTCTATTAATTGCCTAATTCTCAATATGAAGCCTTGAAATGTGATCATTTATGGGATGGGAACACTTACATTAATGAGTTTATGACAGTTTGTGGAGAGATTACTGTAAGTTTTTCTGCTATAAAGGAATTTTATACAATGGCTTTAAAGACATGATGAACTTAATGTTATGAAGATAGAAATTATTGAAAGTGAAATTTATTGATAATTCCAATGAAATAGTGATAGTTACACTGATGGATGTTTTAAAATTCTTCTGAAAAACAGATTAGATGTCCGACAATGTGTTTAGAAGATTTTCCAACATAATTTTTTCTAGAACATCTGTTTTTCAGTTTCCCAGGACAGAGACTGGGATTATAATTAAGAGATAATGCTAACAAGAATACTACAAAAGATCTTCTTTCTTTCTGGTCATAAAAGATGTTCATATTGTTTAATGATTTTACTTTAGTAACTCAATGAGTTTTAATAATTTAAGTATGATCATCTAGTGAAAAAAAGAAAACCACAACATTGCAATATTATGAAATGTTAATCTAATATCACTCTGAACTGAATATCAACAATGGTTACTGATGGTTTCACAAATCATAAAATGGTATACAGATACGCTCTCAAGGACATCAATAGGGGAGAACATTAAAGTAGCCTCAAAGAACTTACATCATTTATATTAATGAAGACTGTTTTGCCTGTTTGTGCTGAAAATAATTATGAATATTATAACTCAATGAATAGTTCAATGTAATGAAATTTTATATGTACTGGACTCTGGTATTACACGTAAATTTACATTAGACCTTCAGATACTGTTGAGAAAAACAAAATCTCACATGATGATAGAGTGGTACTTAGTAGGCAAAAACTAGATTCTAATTATTATCTGCAATATACAGAGCAAAGAGTACAAAGTAATTGCTAAAATATTTTGAAAACTTAGGGAGAAACTGTTTGCCTCTGGACTAAAAATGGCCGAAATATTTTAAGACAGACAGCAATTGCTATAAGTTAATTAGAGAACCAAGGCCAAATACAATCGTACTATTGAAACAAATCTCTAATATTGTAGGGGAAAAAAATAAAATAGAGATCAATGAACAATGAGAGAAGAGATCACAGGCTATTCATTGACAAAAAAAAATTATAATTCTAAATTAATGATTAATTCAAAGTTCTTTTCTTACTCTTGCCTTTCCTGAACTCAGAAATATTCTGAACTTTGCAGTTTATTCTGTGATAAATTTGAGTAAGTGTAAATAATTCATTGGCTTATCTCGGTTTATTTAGAAGAAGTAGTTTTTCCAGTTATTTTGACTTACAAATACATGTTTTAAACAACTCCATAAAACCTGTAGGTCCTCAGGAGTTTGGGAAATTAAAAAAAGTTCCATTTTCTTAGTTATCTTGAAAAGGAAAATACACCATCCCACCTTCACCCCGACCCCCAAAAAAAACCCAAAACCCAATCAACCGAACTAAAACCCCCAAAAAAACAAGCAAATCCCCACAAACAGTCAAGTTGAAAAAAAATACCTTCAGGAAACTGCATTATCAAGACCCCTATGTTGCACATGTGCCAGTTTTGAGCTCTCAGTACTCAAATGTTCCTGGCATAAAATATGTTAAGATTTTCTGACTCACATCCTCAAAAGAATTTCTTACAGGACACAATCCTGGCAAATGAAAATGAGTTGACTTCTCTATTAGGAGCTATGTGTGACTGAATACAACTGGACTACATTTTTATATACAAACATAATAATGAAATACTATGCTGGTATTCCAAAAGGAACAGCTTTATAGAAGTAAATAGGATCAGAGGCAAAATGTAAACAGAATGTCAGTGCCAGACAGGAATTAATTAAACGACATTTCCACCACAGTGTTTACACAGATATTAGCCAGGGGAAAGTGGGGACTACATCTCCCTCATTAGTAGCAGTTTAAGAAGCACATATCCACACCCAATGGTGTTCACCTCTGTTTAGTGAAATATTTTAAGTATTGGGTTTTGAACCTAAACTAGTCATCTGGTTCTTCAAGACAGAAAGAATCTTCTTGGATAGGATTTCTCTGACCAATATCTGCAACAAGTTCATCAGTATCACAGCTCAAATTGCTGCTCAGTGTAGTTTATAACAAGTCTCCTAAAAGAAATAGTCCTTTACAATGTCTTTCATCTCAAAATACGTATCAGCTGGAGAAGGGTGTAGAGAACAAGTCTTATGAGGAGCAGTTGAGTGAACTTGGGTTGCTTATTCTGGAGAGAGCAAGGCTCAGGGGAGACCTTAAGGCTCACTACAGCTACCTGAAAGGAGGTTGGAGTCAGGTGGGTGTCGGTCTCTTCTCCCAAGCAGAAAGTTATAGGATGAGGGGAAATAGCCTCAATTTGTACCAGGAGAGGTTCAGATTGCATGTTAGGAAAAAATTCTTCACAGATAAGATTGTCAAGCATTGGAACAGACTGCCCAGGGAAATGGTCACGTCACCATCCCTGGAAGTATTTCAAAGTCATATAGATATGGCACTAGGGACATTTGCTAGTGACGGACTTAATAGTGTTATATTTGAATGCAATGATTTTAAAGGTCTTTTCTAACCTTAATGATTTTATGATTCTATGGTCTGAAACAGTCAACAGCAACACGCAAGAGGAGTTTCTCCTCTTACTATGAAGGTAGTTGCAGGCAATTAATTTATATGTAAATAGTTTTGTCTGACATTCCTAAAGTTAACCAGAATGAATTATACTCTTCAGGGCAGCAATTCATCTCTTTCAAAATAGTTGCCTGGGAAAGGTGAAATGACTCTCTGAAGACACGTCTTTCTCTCCAGGTCCTTGGAATAAGGTAATGAGCTGAGAGATAGTATATTTATTTTGAGAGGTGGCTTCTATTCATTGAGTGTCAATGTCTGCACAATTGCATAGTTTGATACGTTCACCTTGTGGCTGTACATGAGGCTACTGCCACAGCTTCACAGTACTTAAAAGACATCACAGAAGGAGACAGTCTGAAAGTAAGGTTACATAGTAAGAAGACTCAGGTAAAGGAAGAAAAAGTAGAGCTTCAAATTATACAAGAAGGAAAAGTGAGGAAGTTTTGCCTGTCTATTGACTGATCAGAATTACAGTGATCTAAGACCGAAAGATGAAATCTCTAGGGAGAAGAAAGGGTTTAGTGGAAGCACCTTCTTTGAAAAATTAATTCACAAGGTTCTGGAGATGCTGCAAGTATAGCTAAAGAGTGCTTGGTTTCATGATCATAAAGTATTAGCTACAGTTTTCCAAGTATTGGTCAGTGGAAATTCAGAAATTAATCTGAATATCATTGCACATGTCAGCAGAGACAACTTTATGAATTTTCTCTGAACTACTTCCCCGGAAGGATTTGTTAAAAGAAAATTACAGCCCCATCTCAGAAAATACTAGGGAAGCTAAACCCAAAATGTTTAAAGTGTGAAACATGTTAGTTTTTTGATATGCCAACAAATCAAGAGGACTATGTAGCTCGTGTAAACTGCTTCAGACACAATACTGGCAGAACTTTGGATGAGGCATTTGTGATAGTCAAGACCTAAACTACTAACAAGGCACAAGACATACTGACAATGGAAAATAAATTATGATGAAAGAATTTTGTCTTGAGTATGACTACGTTGTCACAGATTTTGAATTTGTTCTTGAAAAGGTATACAACGGCAGCACTCTCACTATGGAAAGTGGTCAACAAATAGGGTAAGTTTCACCTGTTTTAGTTACATTTGTGTCAATTTGAACTTACACACAGAGGCAATAAAAAGAAATGGACATTCTCTAAGCATGAGTCATCTGACTTATTTTAAATGTTTGCTTTAGGATGAGATGAATCAGCTTCTAAATGCATATTAATAATGAATACTTAAAAAAATTAATCTTTCATATAGTGTATGTGAAAAGAAGAATACAGGAACAATCCCTTAAGAGTCCATGAATAAGATACTTCTAAATATTAATTCCAGTGTAGCAGGTGTCTCAGGAAAGCAGTTGGCATTATTATAATTATCCTAAAGAATGAAAAGCCCTACATGAGCTCCTGAAAAGGGGCAGTTTGCCCAATATGGGATATTTGTGGGGGAGAAAGAAAAGGAAAATTCCCTAAGGTACAGGAAAAAGAACTGAGAAATGCTGTATCTAAAGAAATACTTCAGGGAAACACAAGGAATAGTTTCATCAGATAGAGGTTGTGAAGATATTATACCCTGAACACATAACAAAACCAAATGCAAGATAATGCTTTTTCCACAATATTCTAAGGCAAGACGGCTCTGCTGTTAAGAGAAGTTGCTCTGCGGGTTTCTGTGGTTTGGTATTTTTGCTAAACAGTCTAACTTTAAAGAAATCAGTAATTTAATAAAAATTTACACATAAATAACTAATTACTAAGATTCAGGTAAAATTGAATTTGATAACAGGTATAATTCAGAAACTGTGAATTCTCTGCAATAAAATAGCAAGTGGTAAAGCAATCCTAGTGCTTATATTTATCTATTCATATAAGAAAACCATATAACTATGATATTAATAATGTATAAGCAGAAATGTACTCATGATTCTCTCCTTGTAGTTAGAAAAAGTCAAAGCGGTAGATTCATATCAGGTGATGATGATGACGATGATGAAATATCTCCGACTCCCACAATAACTCTAGAGGTTGTTAAGCAACAACTACTAAAACTAGGTATTTTAAAATTTGTCTGACATGCAATAATTTTAAAAAAGCTGGCTGGAGAGCTCCCTAGACAATTGACATTGATTTTTCAATAAGTCTTGGAAAACTAGGGAAGCTCCGGAGGACTGGAAGAAATCTAATGGGTCAATACTTCAAAAAGACAAGCAGGATGAGCTACACAATTAATTGTCCATAAACTAGCTTTGATCCCAGGAATACCCTGGAACATTTCATGAGGACTCCAAGACTAAACGATTTAAAATAGGTAACACAGAAAATGTAAATCAGTACTGATTAATTGAAAACAGAAGTTTTCAAATTTCTACAGTTTTTCATCAGATTACATGACTGATACATCACAGCCCTGAGTCAATTCTTAGCTGTATGTAAGTATTTTCTTTCATATAAAAATACATTTTAGAAACAAAATACTGGAAGGGACTTCCTGTGTTGCTGAAATCATTCATCAACTCATTCTTTTATGTATGACCTCCAGAAAGAGAAAAAGCAGTGTCTCAAAATTGCCTAACATTTTTGCCCTTTTTTCCTATAAGTTCAACCTACAATAACATTAAACTATTTAATTTCATCACAGAAAGTATTTTTTATGATTATACGTAACTTTTTGAAATTTCATTTAAATGTTGTCCTGTATATTTTAAAGGTTTTGACTTGGGATTTTTTATTTTATTTTGAATTAGCTTTTGATGGGGCACAGAAAACCTTTATCTTTAAATAAGGTGTTACCTCATTTAACGAGTTCCTCAATCACTTTTCGTGCAGTGGGCTTGCATTTTCACAAGCAGCTTTAAATGGCATCTTTGTAACCACCTTTTATTCATAATTCATACTATACTTCAGTGACTAGATCAACACAAAAGTAGTGGGATGAATAATATGTACAGCAGGCACAGAAAAGCTAGAAAATAACCTTTTATATCAACTTTCACATAAACCTTTTACTGTCAAATTATTGCTCAACCTTTCAAGGTCATCCAAATCTTTCCATTTGCTATTTTAATCTTCAGCATTAATAGCATCTCACATCACCATGTAATTAGAATATATCTTTGAGCCAGTCACTTATATCAGTCACCTTAAAATGATCAAAGACAAATGCTTAAGCAACTCTATAAATAAATTCTATCAAGCCTCACAGTCCTCTTTTAGAAGAATTTTCTTGTCTCTCATTTATTCATTTACGCAATTTACACAGTTCTATGGCCCATCTTCTTCATCATCATTAATAATTTCCCATGTGGTGCTAAACTAAAAGTTTTACTAAAATATGGGTAGATTAGATATATCACAATTCTCTTGACTATAGAAAATTATCTGATTATCTTGGTAGAAATAATCTCTGAAAAACCATTTAAATATATTTCTAATGTTCCTATCTCTTTAATTGTTGTTTCTTTAAAATTGGCATTGGATGATATCTATCTGTTGGATAAGTCTAGTAAAGAATTCTTACTCTTCTTCTCATGAGTACAATATTTGCTACTTTTCCATGAACTGATATTTTTAATTTAAAATCTTTGTCATTGGCTTGATGCCATCAAGCAAAATTTCACTTGATGTTCTGAGAAAAAATGTGGTTCATTAAACTGATAGATTTCAGTTCTGATTCCACTAAGGGTTTTTTGGACTGTGTGGGGGGGCTGAGGTTTTTGCTTTGTTTTTCACAAATTTATTCTCATTACTTGCTTTACTTTTGCTCCGTTTTTACTGCAGTAATATTATAACTTTATTCTGGGTTATATCCTAGCTACAATGTCTATCCATAGGTCTGTCTCTGGTTTTAGTTTTTTGTTTGTTCAGCTGGGTTTTCATGTTGCTGGTTTTTTGGGGGTTATTTTTTGGTTTTGTTTTCAGGTTTTATATTTAAGAACTTTCAGTACTTTATTTAAACTTTGTGAAATTCAACTTGATTTATGTTTTCTGCTAATCACTAAGACAAGTATCTTTGACAATAAGCCATTTTTCCACTCTTTATGGAATTCCTGATTACCCTCAACTTACTGTTAATTTTTACTATGAGATTTACAGATCTTTTCTACAAGCTACTTCAGTACACCTACTTATATACTCCCTTAGGAAACAGTATGAAAATTTTGACAGCTGTGAGTTATATAAATTTGGAACCTGCTATGCTTTCAGGTTATAAATAAATTGCTTCAGTGAATGGTTTTTTTAGCTTTTCAGAGTATCCTTCTTTGATAGAAGCAATAAAAAAAATAAATATTTCTTCATTTTTAATTTAACTTTCCAGGAAGGAAAGCTATGTCAAGGCTTTCTGAAACATAAAGGTGTGGTAAAGTTCCCAAAGTGACATTACTTGCAGAAGCATTATCTCTGTAACTACTCAAAAGATACTTCAGAAAACTCCACAGTGCCTCTGCTTCACATAACACTAAGGAATCTAATGACATGAAACATGACTAGTCAATATATAGTAAAGAAAGAGGCAATAATTATCAGCTATGTTGCCATTATTATTACTGATTCCTATTTTCAAATCAATTTCTTTGCTAAAGAAATTAAAACAATACAAAATCAAAATCCATATTGTACTCTCAATGGGGAATTTTCTTCAAGCAGTTCTGAACAAACTGAACAAACCACTTTTTAATCCTAAAGCACATTAACAACGACCTGGGGGAAAAATACTTTTAGCTGAATTACTGGAATTCTTAATAAACTCAATTATACCAAGGAGCCTGTCTTTTTGGAAAGTCAAACATATCCTAAAAAGAAAGGCATATTTAAAAGTATCGGGCTCTCATTCCTTACTTAATACTTTGCCCTGAAAAACTTGGTGATCTTGATGATCAATTTACTAGGGATAAGACCGTGCTTCAGTGTTGTGGTCAAAAAGGCTAAATAAAGCTTAAGTGAACAAAAAAACCCTGATAGAAACATGGATTTTGTATTATATCTGTAGCTGATGTTGGTAACAGTGTTTAATTTCCAGCAATTGACCTTTAGGTGCATTACACTTTTCACATTACTGTAATGCAGTATTCATTTTCAGTGTTCACAGAAAGAAAAAGGGCTGCAGAAATACTTAAATTATTAGAAGGGGTTCAACATGGAATCCCAAAAAGAATTTTAATGTTGTGAAGAAAAATCAATCCATTTAATTTGACAAGAGAAGACTAGGAAATGATTTAAAAGCTATATAAAATATGTATGTGCTGAGTAGAATTATCAGATTTTCAGGTAACAATGGAAATGTTTATGAATACAAGAAAGATAATGTAGGCTGTAGATATAAAACATACTAAGTATTCCACATGTAACTGATATGTGTATACTTTGACACTGCAGTACATGTGTAATTTATAACATTTCATTAAATAAGTTTGGAGCTTGACACCTGCAAATTAATGCCAACATAATTTAATATGGTAACTGATTATTGGAATACTTTTTGCAGCCTAATAGAATTTTCCTGTCTCTAATTAATTTAAAAAAAAATCAAGTTAGAATATTTTGAGGTTGTGTTTAGAAATGACGTTCCTAAAATCCTCTTCCACAGCTACATTTATCTCAGTGGATAACTGATTGATATGGGTTGAGATGGGCAAAATAGTCCTTCAGAATAGAAATATACCAAGCACAGCTGATTGCTTAATTATGCGTAAGTAAACAGTCATGAAATGCTATACAGTCCTTCGACCATTCAGAAAAACTTGTAGATGAATTTCTGGGGATGAAACTCAAATAATTCTAGCATGGATCCATTTGCAATATTACTGGGGGTTGGCACCCCTCTGATCTTGTATTGTTGATGGTATTTGAATCTGATTACCAACTGGTGTTTACAACACATCAATGGTTCTTTTTATCCATAAGTATACAGGAGCTGGCTTTTTTGGTTGTCTTGTCTGGTTGGTTCTGGTGTTTTGTTAAGGGGAGGTGAGTATGTTAAAAGTACTGCCAAGAGAGATTGACTATGGAACAATATTCCGTTTGGCTTGTAAAACCTGATCCGTTGATAGATGTTATATTTGCCACAGCATCTACGTCTCTAGGTTTCAGTCTCCCTCCGGACAGAAAAAAATTATGATCCACTCTGGTTGAGAGCACAAGCAGATAAGCTAAAATTTTTTATATGCAGTAAACTTCATTCTTAAGAAATCACTTCTCTCTGTTAAAGGCTACCACTGTGCGGTTGTCTATTTTTCTTTTAACGTACAGATGAAGTTGTTTTCTGTGTAGCCAATACTTTTCATTTTCTTGCAGAGATATACAGGCTCCAATTCACTAACATCCTGAGGATCCTTATCCTGTATAATTAGAATTCAACTCTACTAGAAGAAATCATAAATGGGAATAGAAAAAACCAATGCATTCACTAAATGTACAATCAGAGAGGTGTACAAGTTAGGTGAAATGGATCAGATCATTTTTTGTATTCTGGTTTTTACTGCATCCTTTTCTCTAATAATGTACATGTATTCCTCACAAACCATTGATTTCCAAACAGATTGGTGATGTATTTCATACACTGGGAAAAAATGATGTTGCTATTTCAGCTGGAGTTAGATTATATTCTACAAAGATGTAGCTGTCTCAACTATTGATGAGACAATTTTATTGTTGAAGATGGGAAAAAAAAAGACTTTGAGCTTTTTGGTAATAAATATCAGTATTGTTATGACTACTGTTATTATTTTAAGGGGAGATTTTATTATTCTTCGCATGCTGAGTTCTTGGACAGTTAAGTGGGCAATGTTCGGTTTTAAGATAAAAATAAGTAAAGCGATTTGACAGTCAACTTCCTTGTATATAAGAGCTACATTCTATACATTTGGCAGACCAAAGCAATCTGGTTATCCCGGGAAAGTCATTCTCATGAGCACAGAGTCCATTCTATATTGAGCAAAGTACAGAAATATAGAAATTGATTCATCACATTGGTTGGTTGAGGTCTGTGACCTGGAGTTCCAAAGAAACAAATGCAACCGAAAGATTAAATATAATGACATCTTGAAAAGCAATGCTGGAGGCCAATGGAGCAGAGGAACATAGCATTTTCACCCTACTGATAGCAAAAGGTAAGATTCAATCAACATTTTGAGCCTCCATTTCCACGTTTGTGGGCACAGAACTTGGTTGCAATCCACGTCAGTCAAAGAAGTCAGTAGAGTCTAAGGGAAATTTGGAGTGTCATTAAGCAGAGAGAAAAGATTCAGTTCCATAGTCATAGGTGCCTAAGCCCATTTGAAATATCTTGGCTTACTTGTATGCATATGCACAGGAATGGCAGATATGACAGAGGATGTTGGAAGATCTCATATGACAGTGATCATTTGAGTCCAGTGTAGCAAATGAATTGTAGATAGCTGAGCTGAACTGAGTATCTCCAGAGGAGGATGCAGCACCCACTTGCAACACTGGAGTTTATGTATCTTCAGACTGATGTAGAACAGACATCCACCACCAATTACATTGAATTGTTTTACGTTAGTTGTATAACAGTAGCATGAATATAGCATACAAAGAACCATAAGAACTGAAAGTTCCCTAAACAAACAAATTTTTTAAAAAAAGGAAAAAAAGGTACCTGCATAAGTGAATTTTATACAAAGAGTAGTAAATGTCATATTTTAGGAATATCAAAAGCCCAAATAAACCTCTTAGATTTTGCCATTCTTTACAGTTAAAGAAATTGGACTCTCAGATATAGCAACTCTTTTTTGATAGTAGTTTTACTTACTGTAGTAACCTCTTTAAATCAAATACATAATTTAATTTTCCACAGAAAAATATGAACAGCAAAATAATTAATCTTGACAGGTTTAGTTAATTCATTAAAAAAAGAAAAGTGGAACCTGGTCATGAAATGCAATAAAATAATTTAAAATCAAGCTGTTTTGCTGAACAAACAACCACAGGAGAAGAAGCATTACAGAAGTAGTTTATCTGAATTATTGTAGAACACAAAGTATTTTGAAAAGTTCTTCCTTAGGGAAACAAAAATATAAAATAAAATAAAAAAAGAAGATGCATTTGGTTTTCTAAGCAGTTTATAGAATTGTAGCAGGTGTCCAAATTATAAGATATTGGAAAAGGCATATTGGATATTCTGAAAGTAGTAATGAGTTATTTTGTTACAGGTATTTGACTGTGTTTTAATTTTGGATACTTCATTATACATTACAGTATATGGTACAATTTCTAAGTATTAGTAGAAGCAGGGTTTGTTATATTTGATCCCTATAACAACAGACAAAACAATCCACTTTGTAAAGAACAGCCTAGAACAAAGATTTCAGATATTTCTATTTATCTATTATTATTTCTAATAATAAAAATAATTTTCTGTAATTCTAGTATGGAATTATATTCTATTACTAGATTTAAATTAATTATATATAACATAAATAATAATTGAAATAAGATAATAATAATGCATAATACAATAATAAAGATCAGCCATCTGTGAAGTCAGATGGATGAAGAAATAAGAATAAATACTCAAGTCTAAAATGGAGTATATTGCAGGGGTGTTTTGTGACTGTAATATGTATTACAGTGTTGGGGTGTGCTCTTACAGGGCATCCTCCTGGTCGCCCCAGAGACCCCCTCTTGTCAATCCGGACAGGGCTCTCCCCTGGATTGACGAATCAGAATTGGAGGGTGGGTCTCTGGGCAGTTCCCAAGTTTANTCTCCCCCTTGTTATCACCCCGTTGGTTGATTGTACCCTGGTTCCTCCCAGTTGCCCCTTTCCTATTGATTCTCGCCCTAAACTCCACCCAGTTTTCCTCACCTTAAAACCCTCGGCACGGGTCCTCTCCGGGAGTTATCACTTCCTCCCGGATCCGGCTAATAAAACCTGCTGTGGTCCAAGGAAGGATACCCCTCCTCGTTCGTTCTTTGTCTCCGGGGACTTTGGGCTTTCACCACCTCCTCCTCTGCCCTGAGGAGAGCGTGCAGCTGCCCGCTTGCGCGAAGCCCCAGCAGCGGCGGCTGCGGAACCGAAGGGGCGGAACTCGTGGCTGCAGGCTGAATCCTGGGTCGACTGCCTGGCCCTGACAAAGGGGTCTGGGGGCAGCTAGCCCCGGTCGCGGATCCATTACAGCAGTAGTGTTTCCCCTAATATTTTATTTCTCCTTAAACATATTTAGAATGATACATTAAAGCAAAAAAAATTTCTCTGTGAAGAATGCCAAGTTTTTAAACTTGGGGTAGAAACAAAAGTTTAAAATCACAAATTTCATTATAAAAGTTAAAATGCTGGAATATTTATATGTTTAGAACATGCGTATATCTAAAAAAGGGGGTAAATGTTTTTGAAAATAGCATGAAACCACCACATCTAAATTTTTGAACTGCACCAAGTGTACAAGGTAATTTTTTTAAACTACCTCTAATATTATTTCTATAGCAAATAAGTAATGCCTAAGTTGGGAGAGTTGAGTTAATACAGCTTTTCAGTTTCTAACGATCTTGATATTTGAAAATATTTTCTGTCTTAGTTGATTATCATAGAATTGAGATTTTTTAATATTTTCTTTGTAAAAAGCTCTGCACTAATATCTGTTTGAATGAATTACCAAGAAGCTTTTTATGATATGGAAGTGGGATTGCATAACACACAAATTCAGGACAGAGTGGCAATGAACATTTCTGAAATGTTTTGAGGATATTTCAAAGAAAGTTACTAGTGCAACTATGTCCTTCAATTAAAAAAACAAACAAACAAACAAACAACAAAAACCTTTTAAAGATCTTTAAACGTTTTCTATAAATATGCTGAATATGCATACAAGATTACTTTATTACCTTACATAAGGTCTGATCACGTTCCTTTACTTGAAGGTTAGTCTATAAAAAGGCATAATTGTAAAACCTTAAGATACTGAATAGGATTTCATGCCTTATAACTCACAGATGCAGGCACAGCCCCAGACATACTGCCAGTAATGCTATTAAGTCTTTAATTTATACAACTTGATTGCAATGAACTCATTAAAAAAAAAAAAAACCAAACAATTATTTTATATATTGTAAAATAAAAAAACCCAAAAAATCTGTAATTGACTCAAAGCATTTGCAGGGTAAGAAATACCATCTAGGTAAAGGCAGGACAATAAGTGGGAACCATGTGATTATCTGACTCAATTAAGGCTGCTAAATTTAGTAAATCTGTGTGTGAGGTCAAGTTTATATTATGAAAATGAGGTCTGTAACCTGCAGACACTAAATGCTTCCTACCTCCAATTAATTTTATAGTCAGAAGTTTTACGTATGCACACACATTTTAGGAATGATTTTGTAAGATTTGCCGCCAGATATGTTAGAGTCTTGTCTTTTAAAGGAATTCTTTATGGAGTAAGGATAGCAACGTGTGGCTGTCAATAATTAGCTTCTGGTCTTAGGGACTATTTTTAATCACCTGGCAAATCTAGGACAACTGCAAGATCTAGAAGTCCAAGATGATTCTTAGTCTGTATGGGTGCTGTCACTTACAATTTGCACATTCATAGCAAAGTAGCATTTACTGCTTTGTGCAAGCTACTCATCATGAGGAAAAAGCTTCTGGAGAGCCGTGTTTGGAAAAGCAGCCAGATTGGGGGGTAGGGCATGTGAAGTCTTTACCAAGGCTGTTTAAACATGACAAGAAATTATACACCTGGAAGTGGACTGTGTCTTTCAGAATCTCAGAATATAGACATTGACTTTTACCTTTATATCATGCTTATCAAAATGATAACTAGTTATTTAGACGTAGAACTGGAAATCACTTAATACTGCTTGTTCCTGCATTCTTAATTCTTTGTTTTATGCATTTTACTTCATTCCCTAAAATACAGAGCAGTGGACAGGTGCAAAACTTTCATTAATTAAAATAATAAGTTTGTAGCTTGAAAACAAACATTTTTAGATGATAGAGGACAACCTGCAACTCCTTGAATAGAGTTTCTGCAGCAGTTTGGTAACCAATTCACCTCAGCAGCTTCACAAGTTTCAGAGCCTGTTTACATCCTTTTACAGGATTAGGAATAAAAATTAACCTCACATTTTAAATTAATTTAAAACAATATTGAGCATTTACTTAAAAAACCTGGTTTCAACTATTTAACATGCAATTGTCAACCTGTTCAGAGACTGAGTGGATGGCCATTTAGCAGTTTGAATTATCAAGATATTAAGAAAACTTAGGGGAACATGCTAAACATGATCGAGGACAGGACATAAAGACTGAATCTTCTGTGGTGTATCAATTTTCACAGGGTGATGTGAGATAACATTGCACGATGGAGCAGGAAATACAGGGAGAGAATTATTCATTAGGAGGTGGGAATAAAGGACAAAAAGAGGGGAAAAAAAGAAGATTCCAAATGTATATTTCTTAATGAACACAGGAATTCAAGATTGCCCATCTCTTGAGGAAGCAAGAAGCCGGTTCCATGGAATTCTTTTATTTCAAATTGATAACTGGCAACAATAGCAAAATTTTTCAGGTGCACATGGATTTCTTCTGCACAAAATTAAAAATACTACAGTTTTGTTATGATTCCATTACTTCCATATTGAGTTTTTGGGATGAAGCATCAGAGGCAGGAAACACAAATGGTTAAGGCCAATAGTCATCCCAGTACAATATTGCCACTTAAAATAGTTACCTAGCAACTTTTCAGTTACTTGTTCTAAACAGCACAAAGCCAAGATGAATAGAGTAACTTGAAAACCAGCTGAACTTTGCCTGAATCTAAAAACTAGTCAACCCATATCTGTCTTGGTCTGTAGAAAAGTCACTGCAAAAAAATTTCTCATACTCCTTTTGTTTGAAAACACCACTTTCTAAGAATAGACACTACATTTTCAAATAAATATATCCAGAAACATCAGCCACAGCTATTAGTTTCATAGTGTTATTCTAATGTGTTTAATTTTCAGGCTATTTAAGATTATACATCATCCCCAGGCCTTAGAGGTATCACAGCTGGGTCCATTTTCTGCATGAAAGACAACCTATGGCAAGACTGTACTTTTCCTAGATCTCAGAAATACTCATAGCACTATTCTAGCCATAGGGATAAAAAATTATATGTATTGTAGTATATTAAATTGAAACACCTCATTTTGACTAGAAATAAGGCTTGAAATCACATGTAGGACAGAGCAGCAAAGAGATCTCTGTAGCTTCAAAACGGTAAATACCAAAGTGTTAGAACTAAGGTATTAAAGCCAGTTCAAATGTGGAATTTGAAACAAGGAGCAACCAAAACTATGTTAAAAGTGGCTTATAAATTACAATAGCGGATAACCCATGAGGTCAGGGGAAGAATAAGAGCAAAGCAGCAGGGATATTGTAAATTAATTTTTTAAAAGGTATTTAATTTAAGTCTAATTATCCATAGAGCATTCATAGAATAAAATGCTTTTTTGCTTTTATAAATAAGAGCACAGCACCGTCTTTGTTCCCTGAGTATATTAATTGCTGATGATACTAAAGGAAGCTTTATAAAGTGTTGTAAAGAATGGTGTATCAGAAGTGTTTAGGCATATAGTTTTTCACACTGATCAGTTTTTGGGGTGCAGGCTATCTGCCCATGCTTGTTTTGGTTTCTGTTGTTTTAGAGTAATTTGGTTTTGGTTTGGTTGGTTGTTTTTCCTGCTTGTGACTTACAAGTTGGTACAATGACAGTAAGGTTATAGGTGACAGATCTGTGCTTTACAATTCTTACATGATGAGCATGTTTTTGGTTTATCACCTTGAAATACTACAGAACAGAATTATTTAGTTTCTAGGTAGAATCAGCTCTGTGTTAGTAAGATCATTAGTCTTTGCAGTCATATCCCATTCTGAATCACCTCTGAGCCATTATCTCACTCCTTTGTAGGGAACTTCTCTGTACGGTCAGAGAAATATTAAAATTTACCCGTGGAAAATAAAATATTGTGAAAATACATGCAAGAGTAGTGAGAAGGTAGGATACCATGATGTTACTTAAAGGGCTGTTTTCAGTAAGAGCGTGGATCGATTCAACAAAAAATTTGTCTAAGCCTTTTCAATGTAAACAGTAAGAGTAATTTCTTCTGCCCAGTTTCTTTAGGAGTTTAATCTCCTCAAGAAGAAGTGAATAAATGTTTTCTGAAATTATATGACATTGCTGGTTTCCAAAAAGATGCATGATCCTTTCTTTTTGGTCATCAAGAAATTTAGAAACAAATGCTCCATATTTTTCAAGTAACGTAGACACAACCAAGATGCACCATCACTCTTGCACATCTGAAGAGGGCAATGATTGGTGATGTGCAGCAAAGGATTTTTGTAAAAGTTAAAAATTTGAGAGGAAGTGATCATGTTTTGCAAAACTGTCCTATGTCAGAGTAGATTAGTAGAATAGAAGATGAATATGAGTTCAAAAACAGGTTATTAACCAAAGGTTTTTAAGCATGATTACTGGTTAAGTTTGACTTGTTTCTGTTTATGGTTAATCTTATATATTAGCCCAGCTAAATCCTTCACTTAAACCTGTACTAGGTATTAGTACCAGCTCTGCTTTTAAATTCCTAGGGATCTACCCTGTCACTTTAATGTCAAGGTCCCTGTTTATAACTCCTACTAGAACAGACTCCTTACAAACAAAGATAATCCTTTATTTGATGTTTACTTACTTCATTCGTCTTTTATCTGGAGCTTCTACACAGAAGAATTTTACAGTAAGTAAGTTTTTTCTTTTTGGCAAGATAGACATATGTAATAACTGGCCTTCTTAGTCTATCCTACTTTACGATAAAATAAAATGCCAAAACAGATACTATTATTTTGCAATCATAATTAAGAGTAAGGCATTGAAATCACCTGCATTAAGACGGATTATATTTTTTTAATTTTTCATATATATTCCCACAGCTTCTTTTCACTTTAAAATGCCTATGCCTTGTAACATTACTGCAAGTCTATGAAATTATATAGTCTGACTTGCAGATTAAAGCAAGAAAAGAATAGGGAATATTATATATTTAAATCATTTTTCCCATAGTTCTTCACAAAACAATTCTGTTTGTATATCATGTCTTAATTTGGATTGCATATCTAGTAACAACCTGCCAGCGTGGATATGCCTATCACTTCTGCAAGGGACTTAGTTCTCTCAGACTACTCACTTCTCATACAAAGTCAATGAAAAGAAGAGTCTTTGGAAGCTTCTCTAGGAACATGTTCTGCACTAAGCTAAAGTATTTGTGTAGACTCCAGAGGAAGATTTTCAGAGACCTGTCTGTTTCTATAGAAAGAGCAGGATGGTGGTGAAGGGGCACAGGTTTATGAGGTAAACTAAAAGGTATATACAACTTAAGAGACAAAACCAGATGAGTCAGATTCCTTTCAGTCCCCATAATGTTTCTCACTTGGCTACTTGCAATCTATTTAAGTATCAGAAGATACAAAGAAAAGGCCGTCATTTATCTCAGTAAGACCAAGTTTTCCATAATAAATTTGCACAGAGATTTTTATTTAAACCAAAACAAATTAAGAGACTGAATATTATTAAATATTATTTTCATTATTATCATTACGATATGAAATTCAAGAGTGCAAAATGTTGGGTCTCGCACTTGGTTCCCAAAAGCCCATGCAATGCTACAGGCTTGGGAAGAGTGGTTGGGAAGCTCCCCAATGGAAAAGGACCTGCGGGTGCTTGTTGACATCAGCTGGACATGACCCAGCATGTGCCCAGGTAGCTGAAGAGGCCAGTGGCATCCTGGTCTGTATCAGCAGTAGTGTGGCCAGCAGGACCAGGACAGTGATTTCCCTTCTGTACTTGGCACTGGTGAGGCCGCAGCTTGAGTGCTGTGTCCTGTTTTGGCCCCTCACTGCAAGAAGAACATGGAGGTGCTGGAGTGAGTCCAGAAGAGACCAAAGAAGCTGGGGAAGGGTCTGGAGCACCAGTGTTATGAGGAGCAGCTGAAGGAGCTAGGGTTGTTTAGCCCGGACAAAAGAAGGGTCGGGGGAACTTTATCACTCTCTACAACTACCTGGAAAGAGGTTGTGGCACAACAATCTCTTCTGCCAAACAACAAGGAACAAGATGAGAACAAATGGCCTCAATTTGTTCCCAGGGAAGGTTTAGATTGGATATGAGTAAAATTTCTTCCCAGACAGGGTTGTTATGCATCGGAACATACTGCCCAGGGAAGTGGTGGAGTCACCATCCCTGAAGGTATTTAGAAGCCACTAAAGAAGGTGTGACACTTGGGAACACGGTTTACTGGTGGATTTGGCAGTGCTGGGTTATCAGTTGGACTTGATGAATTTATGTGTCTTTTCTTACCTAAATGTCTCTATGTTTCTATGATTCTATTAAATCTCTTTCACAGCCAAAATGTTCTCTTCTTCATTATTTTGAGTGTGTCTGTTGTAGTCATACTTTTGACTTTGTGTTACAGCTATCACTGTTACCTGCATGCCTTGAAACAAAGATATTTAAAAGTTCAGTCATGTAGGACATCGTATTTTCCTGTATTAACTGAAGGGCGAGGTCTCTAAACTGAAGGGCCAGGTCTCTAACGCCTTCATAATAGCTATTAATAGCTAACTAAAGTTATGTAGTAGAATGTGATAATGTCTACCCCTTAAACCCTCACAGGTTGCTTCTAATCCTGCCAAAAGATGGCTGACACAGTCTCAGTTAGTGACCTAACCAATAAATAAAAGAGCTAATATACAGGAATTTTCTCCAATCTCCATCTCTTGGGGTGCAGATAGAATTAAATCACTCATGAGTCCTGAAAAGTCCTGTTCAAGGATAAATACAGTGTATTGAATTAAGTTTTATGTTTTTGGAAGGAATCATGGCAGTCATTGGGCCAAAAAACCTGTCTATAGATGAAAACCACACCTGAGAGTTTTGTAAAGTGAAAAAAAATAAATAATCTTTTGACTTCTATGGAAATGCTGAGTCATCATAAAGCAAATTTCTGCTTTCTTTCAAATGAATGTCTCATATCACTAGATGTAAGAATCAGGACAAATTAGGCTTTACATGAGCCAATTCAGAATAGTCAGGACTTGAGACAGTATTGAACAATTTTCTGTCAGTCTATAGGCTGAGACTACAATGCATAATATAACTAAGTAAATTAGAAGGATGAATGTAATTTTCAAATAATTGTTTTCAAATGAGACATTGACAGAAAAAGTCCTGTATATTACTACTATAGCTGAGAATAATTCAAGCAGCTTTCACAATAATGTCAGTTCCCTGATTCTGCAGTTTTAGAAAAAGAACCATTTCTCTCAAATCCTCTATCAATACATACTCATGTAAAATATTGATCTCTCTAGTTGGGCAGCACCCCGCAGGCTAGAAGCAATTTCACTGAGTGCATAGCTAAGGAAAGAGAGAGCTGTTGAAAAGCATTCTCAACTTACACTACAGAGCAGAAATTTAAAGGAGGTACAGCTCTAAACACACGGTAGGATTAGAAAAAGGGGGACAAAGCCAGTCTGGTTACTAAGTGTATCAATCTATACAGCACTGACATCACTGCTGAAAGGGAACAGGCTTTACTCAGCTTTTCACAGTTTTGAGAGCGGACATTTCTTTTGTAGCCAGAGCAGCAGTTGCCTAATGAATAGGTATCTATGACCAGAAGCTGGCAAATGTCACAATTTTCAAGAAGGGTGGTAAGAATGTCCCTGTAAATTGCAGGCCTGTTAATCTCATTTCAGTGCCTGGTAAAGTTATGGAGAAGATTGTTCTGGGAGGTATTGAAAAATACCTTAAAGACAATGCAGTCAGCAGTCACAGCCAGCACAGCTTCAAGAGAGGAAAGGCCTGCTTATCAAATCTGATTTCCCTTTATGACAAGGTAACCCATCTAGTTGACCAAGAGAATACAGTTGATGTAATCTTTTTGGATTTTGCTAAAGTTTTTGATACGGTGTCTCACAGCATCCTTCTGGATAAAATGCCCAGCATACATCTGGATAAACATATCATGTGATGGGTGAGCAGCTTGCTCATGGGTCGAGCACAAAGGGAATGGGGTGACATCAGGCTGGTGACCTGTCACTAGAGTAGCTCTGCAGGCCTTCATCCTCAGCGACCTGTGCACTTTAACAGCTTCAGAAATGACTTGGATGCAGGAGTGGAAGGGATACTGAGCAAGTCTGTAGATGATACAAAACTGGAAAGAGCTGTTGACTCCTTTGAAGGAAGTGAGGCCCTGCCGGGAGACCTCAACATATTAGAGGACTGGGCAATCACCAACCATATGAAATACAAAAATGGAAAGTTCCAGATTCTGCACTTGGGACAGGGCAACCCTGGATGCATGAACAGACTGGGGAACGAGGGGCTGGAAAGCAGCGTTGTGGAAAGGGACCTGGACGTCCTGGTCAATAGCAAGTTGAACATGAGTCAGCAGTGCCCTGGCAGCCAGGAGGGCCAATGGTGTCCTGGGGTGCATCAGGCACAGCATCCCCAGCCGGGCAAGGGAGGAGGTTGTCCTGCTCTGCTCTGCATCGGGGTGGCCTCACCTTGAATATTTTGTGCATTATTCAGCAAATCCTGTGTTTCTGTTGTTACTGACTTTATTTTAATTTGCTCTTGAATGTGGTTTCCTGTACCCTGCTTGTCCAATATACCATAAGGCTGTTCCACAAGGGAAGAGAAGGCAGAAGCCAAGGTGATCACAGCACAGTAACTGCACCAGCCACACAGGGATAGTGATCATAGCAGGGTCTCTCCACCTTCTGGTGACAAACTGAACAAAGCAAAGTAACAAGTCCAGTCCAGGACCACTTTAGGAAGCCAAGTGACAGTGTCCAAATGAGCAGAAAACACACTTACAGCAGAGGGAGGGAAGGTCTCAGATAAGACATAGGTAGTCCATGTTTTTAGAATGACAGATATATGAATATACAGGCATATTAATTTTTTAATATATTTATATATTGATATATTTATGTGCTGAGAGTTGTTACCATTGTAAGTGAAAGGAAAATAGGAACTCGTTTTATTTTGATTAAAGTAAAAAGAATTTCAGTTAAAACGACAATGAATTCCTGGCTTCATATATAAGGTATGTTCCCCCTTTTGCGCATAACAAAATTTTGAGTATAATACAAACAGGGCTGTGTTTTAGCACAGAACTGTTCCTTTTCATCATTCCTCACCCCTCTTTTTCCATTATTTCTCACAATAGTTTCCATAATCTAGGGCACATTCACATATCAACCTTGAAATATTGGAAATGAGCTGGAGTGAAGGGGATAGGAGCTCAGCTCAAAATGCTAGACCTTGAGCTACAAACAACAGTAGTAACCTCAGCTGGCTGGGAAAATGACATAGGACCTGAAACAACCAGTGTGGAAAAGGTTAGAAGAAGTAAAAAAGGAGTTATGAGAGTTAAAATCCTGGAGAGGAAATATATATCTGTATGAAATAGGTAGACTGAGACAAGAATTAGAAGCCTGGAGGGAGGAAACTGGCATAGGGAAACAAAAGGTTAAAGGAATCTTTGATTTTGAAGATCAATCTGAGACAATCATAGTTCAGAAGAGGGAAAAAACACAAAACTGGAGGTAAGGGTAAGGAAGAATGGGAGACAAGCAAATTTGTTACCAGCAGTAAAACCTTACAGTCTGTGGTAAGAAAGGAACTCTGAAATTCACTCTTCTGCTCTCAGGAAAAAGTTGTAAAAACATTGGCAGAATTTTTGCAATTAGTCTTCCTTCTCCAGCTTATAGCCAGCTGACATCTGCTTCTATTCCTATGACTTTTACTAGCTCAGTGAGTACAGACCTTTGCAATGCATCTGACCATCTATGAATGCAAAGAAGACAGGAAATACATAGCTTTGTTTCTAGTTTTAAACTTGAAACCCTTGTAAGAAGAGGATTATTAATGTTTTAAAGTCAAGTACTCAAAGGTCTCTAAGGCATTAATTCAACACTCATATATAAACACTGTCAATACATAGTTTAAATATGCAGTTATTTTTTGCCTTCTAGCATTATTCATCTATGAAATTGAGGCGCATCAGGTATCAGTGGGGGTTGTGTAGGTTCTTCCTCATGCAGTTTTGTTTGAAAGCTCAAAATGTCTTCATCTTTACAATGCATATGCATGGACCCTTCAAAACTACAACCAAAAACAAATTAAACATTTAATTTGCACAACTTGTTCTTGTTTACGAACCAATGTTGAGATTCTCTGATCATCTAATACCACACTGATCTGGACATTTTTTAACTCTTTAGAAAGAATTTCTCTGCTGCACACTCTGCATACATGTTGAAACACAGAATGTACCACTTCTTTTTCCATTTTTGAAATTGAATGGTACTAATTTTATATAATATATAAATTTTTCCTATAATCAAATGGGTTAGAACTTTTTTTCATAACTTCCATTGAACCATTAAATTAAATTTGGATATTATTTAATTAATTGATTCAGTATTGGTTCCGATGTCGAATTACATTTAGTGGAGGTTTCCTTACACAAATAATCATTCTCAGTTTATATCTGATCTAATAGAATTAAGTATGCAAGTAGTGCAGGCTATGTTCTGTATGATCCTGTGATTAAAAGTATGCAGTATGAGCTCAGTTGTGGTGTAAACTGTGTCCTGTGGTGCATCAGGCACAGCATCACCACCTGGCTGAGGGAGGGGATTGTCCTGCTCTGCTCTGCACGGGGGTGGACTCACCTCAAGTGCTGGGGACAGTTTTGGGGGCCATAAAGTAAGGATACAAAGCTATTAGAGTGTCCAAATGAGGACTATGAAGATGGTGAAGGACCTTGAGGGGAAGCCATATGAGGAGCAGCTGAGGTCACTTGGTCTGTTCAGCCTGGAGAAGAGGAGACTGAGGGGAGACCTCATTGCAGTCTGCAGCTTCCTTGTGAGGGGAAGCAAAGGGGCAGGCACTGGTCTCTTCTCTCAGGTGACCAGTAACAGGACCCAAGGGAATGGTCTGAAGTTGTGTTAGCAGATGTTTAGGTTAGATATTAGAAAAAGGTTCTTCACCCAGAGAGTGGTTGGGCACTGGCACAGAGTCCCCAGGGAAGTGGTCACAGCACCAAGCCTGACTGAATTCAAGAAGTGTTTGAACGATGGTCTCAGGCACGTGGTGTGACTCTTGGGGATGGTCCTGTGCAGGGCCAGGCATTGAACTTGATAATCCTTGTGGGCTCCTTCCAACTCAGCATATTCTGTAATTCTGTAAATTAATAAATTTGTACACTCTGTGATGTCTAGCTCTCTGATTTGCTTACAATAAAGTGTATAGACCTGAGAAATGCATGCAATTAAGACTTGTTTCTCTTTTCAGTTTGTTAAGCCAATCTTTGTTGGTTTGGTTTTTTTTTTTTTTTAATAATGTTATTTTAATTAAGCTTATAAGAAGTGATGAAAGAGTAGTATCATCTGAGTTATGTAACAGATTACTTGGAATTTTCATGATCCCTAAGTCTGTCTTACTGAGAATTTTATTATAGGCATTATTGTCTGTGGAACCAAACATATTACACTCAGTCTGAGCCCTAGATGTCCCAAACATTTTATTAGTAAATCTTGGCTGTCAGATTTTTGTAGCTTTAGATTTAGTCTATTGTGGTAGAATTCCACTGTTCTCATATTTATTAAAAATTGAAATTGGAATATTATTAACTTTTATCTTCTTTTTCTTTCTCTCTTTAGCCTGCATAGTATAGCAATAACTCCAGAATATTCCACAAAACTGGCAAAAATGGGAAGGGAAAATTTTTCCTTTCTAATTCCATCTGCCTGCCTATATATATTTTTATAGGGATGTATAAATTGTGTATGTACTTTTGTCAGACAGTCATGCATTTTCTAGGTATTTGTACGCACTCACATAACTAATCATACATACAAGTACAAGTCATACACATCTATTTGTGGAGTCTGACATATAATCTCTCTACTTATACAGTTACAGGTTTCTCAATAAGAATAGAATTAGAATACCTGTAGGGGATTTCCCAAAGAGCAATTAGTCTCAATGCAAATACATGAAATAAGCAAAAATACTTTTTTTCCTACAAATGCTGGTCTTTCTTTAAAGAGGTCACAGCTTTGAATGAAGGCTCTGAGAAGGGTTATTCAATCTAGAGAAAAGGAGGCTGAGGGGAGACTCTATTGCTCTCTACAACTACCTGAAAGGAGGTTGTGGCAAGGTGGGGGTTGATCTCCCAGTCAAGTAGTGACAGAACAAGGGGAAATTTTAAATGTCCATATCTGCAGGGGAAAATAGATCGCGTATGGCATTAATTATCCTCACAAACTTGTGTCAAAATTTTTCTGTGTGCAGCTGTATATAAAATTTTTTTTTTTCCTCTAACAATTGTTTCCTTGGCTGTGATTTTAAGAAACCCCTTCTATTAAACTGTTCAGTGGTCACAACTTCATATACTATATCACATAGGAATTTATCATCCTGAAGAACCTAAGATGCATTTCAAAAGCTGGTTTTTACAAACGTACATTGTGTACCTGTTGTGGCTGTCATTCTCTATAAGTTATCTAGTTGAAGACATTTGTCCAATGTTTTTAAACCTAGATTTTGCACTGTATTGCACATACCCTACAGTACAGACTGTGTTCTCCTGTTCTGCTTGTAAAAATTACATTCATTCCTAAAATACATAAAAATTTCGCAATGTGTTTACTGGCAATCTGACCTGGCAGGAGACCCTTTCATTCAAGTGTTAATTCTCAGTCTTTCTGTACTTGTTACTTTATTGCCAGCTTTTTTATTGTCATCTTTTACTAATAACTGAGAAAGACGTATAGTGTGCATCAATATCAACCAGTATAGGCTTGTATCAGAAGTTATCTAAGTAATTTTTAATTTATAAGTAAAATCACACATAGTCTGTCAACATTTTGGACTTAGCACAGGAAAAAATATGTCTGTCTTTGCAATCTATATTGATGATGGAATGATTCAACAAAAATTTATCACAATGAATCTGTTTTCATAGAAAATCAATTTGCTACTACATCCAATATTTTTATCTTTAAAAAATCTGGATCAGAACTCACTTGAAGACAGTTTTTAAGTGAATCAGCCTGTTATAACAAAAACATTTCATAGTGGATGAAATATTTCGTGAAAATCAGCATTATAATAAAAAGACACATATTTGGCTGCAAATGCTTTTCTGTATAATTGAACACAAACCAGTGTCAACACAAATCAGAGTGAGTTCTCATAGACATAAAAAAAAAGATACTTCAAAACGTGAGACACTTCACAGGATGATGCAGGATATTAGAATGAGAAATCAGTTGCATTCATTCAAGTCAAAAATCTGAGTAGATGATTTTCTGGCGAGGTAAAAAATACACATTAAAAGAATAGGACCAAACTGAGGAGAGGATATCACAGAATAAATCACAGAATAAACTAGGTTGGAAAAGACCTTTGAGATCATCAATTCCAACCTGTGGCCTAACATTGCTTTATCAGCTATAGAAAAGGCAAGACACTTTTCAGCTCTTGAAACAAAAGCAGGAACATAAAAGGGCCTTCTGGTCACCCTTCTTTTGATGCAGCCTAGGATAAAGTTGGTTTTCTGGGTGGCAAATCACATTGCTAGTTCATGTCAAGTTTCACATCCACCAACACCCCTCAGTCCCCCTCAGGGCTGCTCTCAATCCATTCTCCACCCAGCCTGTACTTGTGCTTGGGATTGACCAGAGCCAGTGCAGGACCTTGCACTCGGCCTTGTTGAACTTCATGCGTTTTGCATGGTCACAACTCTCAATGCTGTCTAAGTCTCCAGGCGTGACATCCAGAGGGGAAATAATCAATTGTCAATAGTGATACCTGCTGAAATCTGTCTTATGCCTCTATTCTTGAAGGGCCAGGTCTCAAGGTGACTGTTAACTTTTGTTACCAGACTACCGTATGTGGAGCTAGAAATATCAGTAGGATATCAAAATTGTCAGTAGGAGAGACTCTTCCAGCTGCTTAAAGTGTTTTTGACTGACATTATGAAATAATAAGGACTGAGTTAAATAACTGAAAAAGTAAGCACAATTTCTTGTGGAAAACATATTTTGTATTGCTATGTATAGCTGTATACTATATATAAAAGTCTACTATATATATATAGCATAAGGAGATGGCATATAAAATTTCATATATAAAAGATTATTGTCTAAAATAGCCATACAGTACTTATTTGTGATTTTGTGTGCTGAAAGAAGATCAGAGAAAGAGAACTAGAAATCAGAAAGCTACAGAAAGAGTTTTGAAAACATTTATTTCTTACACAGTAAGTTGAACAAGCAGCAAATGAGGTCACAAGGGCCATATAATTGAAAATCGGGCTGCTGCTGTAATATAAACAAGGTTAAAGTTGGAAAGCACGTAGGATACCATTATTATAATATCATTAAGTTTGAAATGCTGATGGAGTTCTGTAGAGAGGTCAGCAAACACAAAGATATTGCACTGTAAGAAATGCTGACTTGAAGGAAATGTGAAACGAGTTGAATAAAAGTGGCCAAAATTCAATAATTCATGAAAAATCAAGAGTGGAAAAGAGAGAATCTATTCTTGGTAGGTCACATTACGAAAAAAAAAAAAAGGAAGAAAAAAGCCATGTAAGCGTAAATAAATGCATAAAGTTAAAAGAGCAGCAATAACAATGTCGTCAACCCAAAAGTTTAAGTCCCTGTGTGACTGAGAACTGCATAAGAGAGAAAGAAATCCCAGAACATTTAAAGGAGTTTTAGAAGCTTTAATGATACTGAAAAAAATTGGACAGAGCAAGAAGAAATTGCAATATGAACTCCAGGACATATATAGAAGAAATCTCAATTATTCTTTATAACAGATAAGAAGAAATTGTAGTTTCTTTGAAATCACCATAAATATAGAATAATGTTGCTTAAGTCAATATGCTTACTCCAGATTTACACCAAGTAGTAGAAGAATAAAGTTGGTTCTGTCTGCTCTGTATAACTGATTACCATTTTAACTAGGGCCATAGGCATATGAGAAATCACTTTCTGTGAAATTCTTGCTGATCAACTATCCTCTATAATTGTCATTGATGATTTTTCTCCCTAAAGAAAGAAAACAAAAGATTTTGTCATGAAATTGCTCATTGATATTTATCTTTTTGCCTCCTTGCTTCCATTAGTAGTATCCAGTATTTATCTCATGGTCTATTATATACAAGATAAATATATTTTTCTTGCAGTCCCTGTATATTTTAAACCATAGGCTGAGATTTACATCCTTTGTGTTGGTGACCCTAGGATGTACTAAAATACATTATCTCAAGAAAAAAAATAAACAAGACAGTGTTTCAAATATAAATATTAAAAATTTAAGTGACAAGTGTATGGCTAAGAGCCGCTCATGCTTCAATGTCACTAATGTACTGTCACTAAGGACTTGATGTGAGTATTGTGGGGATTTTGAGGTAAGTCTGCAAAACACAGGAGAAAAAAAATCTTTGATTTTTCAAGACTGTTGAGGACCTCATGCTAAGTGAAAGGAAAAAAAATGGCTGTTGGTTTCTTAAATTAACTTTTCCTCTTACACTTGTAATTTTGCTGCTTCCTTGCATCAGAGGGATGATAGATAAATGTATCTATTCAGCCTGATTGACCTCAAGCCTGTCACTGCCAATTTATATCAATATCCACTAGAAAGTTCCAATATAAGTTAAATTTATGATGACTATTGCCTGTTTCATCATCCAACGTATTAAAAAAGAGAAAATTAAAAGGAAATGCGACAGAAGCCTTTTAGTTGATCCTAAAACACTTGAATATATTTTTTTCCTTCCATTACAAGCAAACCAAACCAAACAACAAAACCAGTTGTTGCACCAAGAGCTAAGAAAATCTACTGCTGGTTATAGAGAGTATTGATTTGAGTTTTGCATTCACATTTCCAGTAGCAGGAGAAAAAAGGTTATGGGTCACATCCTTTATCAGTAGGGTTGATCCCTGCTGTGCTGTCAAGTATGTAGGTAGCATTATCTTTATTTAGATGAACCCACTCTTATTTGTAGTTCCAGATGGTATCAGCTTGCCTGATGAATTTGGATGAAATAACAATATTAGAGACACTCAAGAGACTACAGATATGTCACGTCGCAGATGGAGTGACACTTTTAAGAGACAAGTAGCAATATTTTCATTGATAAAAAGCAGTGATTTAACAAAATTTGGAAAACGGGAAATGCGACAGTGATTTAACAAGACTTGATGGCAAGATACACTTGATCACCTACTGCATAAAGGACAGAGTCAGACAAAACTGTCAGGGAGAGCCTTCTGCCAAGTCATGAAGTTCAGGAAGGACAGCCTTGTGTTCTAAACTCCTTCTCAGAGGGGAGTTTAGGTGCAGCTGAGTCCAGACTTATCCCAGACTTTGTCAACAGTTTATGTCTAAAGGATTATATGTGCAAAACCAACCCTTTAGAGCACTTAGCTAAGATTTACAAGTTTAGTATGCTATTAATCACTTACTGATAGTCTGTTGCAGCAAGGAATCTCTCAACCTCTAGGAGTAACTTAGAGAGGTGTTTTTACTCAAGATGTGCTGACTGCTGCCATGCAAGAAAGCTCAATGAGCCCCAGATGTCCACTATTTATAGAGTAAATTAACTGGATTATAGTGGTATTTGCATATTAACTACAGAAGTCAATTTCCTCCAAACGTAAGCAGCACCATGATCAGATAAGCGCATTGCTCAAATTAGCCCTTGACAATTGTCTCCTGCAAATCCACTTTGAGTCTGGTGCAGCCATCATGACTAGATGTGTCCATTATGACTACCACTGGTGGTTATCACTTGAGCAGGGTTACAGGAAATAAAGGTCAGATTGGTGTGGGAGAGGCAAGGGAGAGGACAAGGAAAACAGACACAGTCACAGGTCATTGGGTCTTTATAAGGAATAAACTCTTAGAAAAGAGAGGATCAAGAGGGGAACATATTCGTGGTTACTGGCATCTGTCTTCCCAAGTAACAGATACGCGTGCTGAAGCCCAGCTTCTCAGGACAGCTGCCTGCTGATAGGAAGCACTGACCAAAATTCTCTTTTTGCTGAGCATGGCTACACATAAGGTGGGACATTCTTTTGGTCAGATCAGGTCAACTGTCCCAGCTATGCCCCCTCACGGCTTTTTACCTGCCCTCAGCCTTCTGCCAGATAGTGTGGAAGAATGAGAAGTAGAAAAGACTTCGATGCTGCTGAAGCAGTGTTCAACAATGAATAAAACATTGGCTTGCTATCAATGCTATTTTGGTCATAAATCCAAAACCCGGCGTCATATGGACTGCTATGAAAAAAATCTAACCCCACTCCAGATAGACCCAGAACAATATTTTGTTCTTTTATATGCTGCTCAGATACTGAGTCAGTGCAATGGTTTCCCCTATATCATAAGCAGGATTCAGTATGTTGTGTCTTTTTCTGAGATTTAGCACATAAAGCAGATTCCTTTCTTAACAAAGAATACTGTCAATTCAAGACTGAGGCTTTCGTGTATTGATCTCTGAGGTTCCTCTTTATTCTCAGGGGGGAAAAAAATCCAAGCCAAACAATCTGCACTAAATCTGTCATTTATCGTGGGAGGGTATGAGCACTTATTTTCTTTATTTTTCTTCTCTTTAGTCTGCTTCATGTCTTTATGAAGCTCCACATAAAATGGCTCCACTTCGCATTTCACTTTTAATAGTCAATATTTGTTCAAAATACTTAGAAAAATAAGGTTAATGTGAAAAATAAGAGATTATTATACTATATCAAGGCTGAATTTTTTGTGACTTAGCAGTATTAACTTAACATTACAAACTCATTTATTAGTAAAACATTTATGACAGAAAAATGCAAATTTCTGATTCTCTACAGTCCAAACAATTTTCAGATTTCTTTTTTCTTCTAATTTTTCTTAATAAACTAGACATTAGAAATATTTTCATTCTGAAACAAAAAGGCTATCAACTCTTACTTTTTTATTAGTCAGAAACTAATAAACTTAACATGGACAATCATGTTAAGCTGCTGAGGTCAGAATATGTGTCGCTCTGTCTAGTTTGCACTGTTGCATGTTCAAGTTGTTTTTCAGATTATCAGTCTGACAATCTGTTCTTTATGTGTGAACAAGGCAGTCTTGTGCTGCTACAAATGGGTTTACAAGCACACACATTTGGAATGTTTTCAGTACTGTGACTTAATGTAATCAGTCTGACATAATTTCTATTTTGTTCGCAAAACAAAAACAATGGCAAATAATGGAATTGCCAGGTGAGTGAATGGCCACAAAGAAACATAAATCTTTTGACTATCATTTCATTATACTCTAGAGGATTCCTGATCCTACTCTGTATCTGTCAGATGACAAGTGACAAAAATCTGGACAACAACACCTGTTCACTGATTTCCTGATATATATAACAAATTCCATAATATAGTTCAAAAACTCCAGTGCTCAGAGTTCACTGTACTAGGAGATCACACATATGTATGAACAACTGAAGGTACTTTGTATATTGATTTTGTGTCAGTTGAGGAAATATAATGGATACTTACGTCAGGGTTCTACCTATTTTACCAATCCATAGTGCTACAAATATAGTGTCATATTACAGAACAGTGATATCTGACACAAGCACTTTAACCTTTCAAAGGTTAAATTGTCAGTTAGTGCACCTGTTGAAAAAATGTGTATCACAGCATTACATAGTGTCTCATTTCTTTGAATTTGACATTCATAAATATCTAGGAACTACTTAGAGGCCAGAAGCAGCAGAACTAATGACAGAAGATTGGTTAAGTAATAAACCCAAGTAAAGTAATAATCTCAGTGCTATGTTTACTCTCAGTGAAATTTAAGAATTGCAAGTTAGTTAAAAGTAGAAGCGCTTTAGGATAATCACCTCTCTGCTATATTATTTTCTTTAAATTTACCTTATTTCATGGACTTGTTATTTTAACTCAGAATTGCTTTCATGTGGGTTCTAACTGTTTTGTTCTTAGCTATCAACTCTAATAAAATACAAAGCCAGTGCAATCCTAAGATACTGGATTGATTTGCACATGAACTGCTACTTCAGATTTTTAAAGGGAATATCAGTAAAAGAACACCAGGATGAATTCTTCTAAAATAATTATTAATAAAAATATTATTTCTAGTCTTAATCTTCTTTAATAGATCTATTTTCTTCATTTCTTTTTCTTTACTTATTTGTTGATTTCCCTTCTCTACATTACTTTTTATCCTTAGTTTATTTTCTTCTTTTGCCATCTGTTTGTTGTTGCTGTTGTTTCTCTAAAAAGTACTTTATCACCCTGGAAACTCAAGCATTATAATGTCTTGGCCAGCTATAATACAATTTTCAACATATTTCATGCCAATTGCTCTCAACTTACATAAAGAACACCAATTAACAGAGAAGTCTATGCTGCTTGTCTCATTCTTTTAAGGGTAGCCACACAATGACCCTTAGAAGAATATTATGATTATAAGCATATGGTGAAACAATTTAATGCCTTACTTATTTCAAAACCTTTCTTATTACAGCTATTAGTAGATCCTGCTGGATGATCAAGCAATAAATCATTTGATCATGTAGAATTCATAGTCCTGTAATTGATATTTTTCATGTGTTTTCAGATAAAACTGCATAATACTTTCTAACTAAAGGTAAATGAGTAGATAAATTACTAATGTCCTTGAGGGAGCACTGCTGGAGAAAATTGAATTCAGGTAATATAACTTACAGTCCTTTCCCATCTCTCCCCTTTTTCTTTGTATTCCCTATAAGGGTAAAGGAAAAAGAAACACACTTTGGGGAATGAAAATTTTAAGGAATTGCTATGGGTTAGACTATGTCTATTTCCATCTGCTTGGCATTAGGAAAAAAAACCCTATTATTTTGTATTAATATTTTCATATTTGATAAAGATGACAATACAGTGCATGAAACAGTTATACCTCAGAGGACAACAAGATCAAAATTTGGTTTTTGTTTATTTCATCTCTTTGGCTACATGAATATTTCTAGCAAAAATTGCCCGCTGGACTTCACTGTACAACATAATAAATCAACAGCAGTTTCTGACTTCTCCGCATATTTAGATCTTATATATTCAGAGTGCTATATGAATACTAAATGCTGCAAAAAATCTTTCAGTTTGGCACAATATCATGAAGGATGCTTCTTTTATTCTATCTGAAACAATTAATATATTTGTAGCCTGAGACCTGGAAGAATAATTCTTCAAAATGTTATCAGTGGAGATGGTGGTGTACTCTGTGAAATCCTTACCCACTCAAGTTGTGAATTAACTGTAGAAACAATAAAAAATATGGCACAGGCTGAGGGGAGCTCCTGCTCAAGTATATGTACATACATGTACATAGTCTGAGAAACAGACAGAATAAACAACAATCAAAGCCTGACTACTTCAGGGCTTTTCAGGGAACATGGGTAGGAAAGACAAGTAGGGAAGTTTCTTTTCTGTGAAAGAGCAGTAAAAACAAAATTAGAGACAGGTGAGAGCTTATGAACCAGTATCAGACAAGATGCCAGGGAAGGAACTCAGGAAAACTGAGTCATAAAAGCCATGACTGTAAGGTGCAGCTCCTGGATACTGTTAAACATCAAACTTGATATATATATATAAATCTAATGACAGGAAGATACACATTTTGCCCTCTGTCTACCAAACAAATAAAACATCCTATCAAGCCAAGCAAGCACTGAAATGGATGGGTTTCTGGTTTATTACCCACTTAGTAGTTCCCAGATCAGGCCCCAGTTTCATGAGGACTGCGTTCAGCTCACTGCATTAGAGACAATCCTGACCTCAACAGCACCATTTGCCTGGTACTACAGGACAAGGGAGAACCTACCTGAACCTACCCACTTTCTTGCTCCTTTTTTCTGTTTTATTCCTAGTGTAAGGAAGTTTTTCTCAGCTGAAGTCCTTACTGAAGTTAAGCAGAACATCCTTCTGCGGTATTCTGTGTACACTTATTTTCCATTTCCTTCTTCTGAGGCCACATATTTATTAATTACATGCCTTCCCTTTTGCAAACAGTTCGGGTTTAATGTTATCCAATGCTGATTCTGAAAAAAATCCTTTACCTGAGAGAAAAGCAACAATAGACCCAGATTTCATTCTTGTCTGTCCCAGTGGTTTCCAGTTCTTCTACAATTAAATCTTCTTCTTTTTCCCCAGAAGATGAAAAATTTCTGAGAATTTACAGTAAAACTAATGTAATATGAGGAATATGGGATCATAGAGATGACATATGATGTAGTGAAGTATACACACTGCCTCTCATTAAGGTTTTGTTGCTGTATCCATCAGCTCCTATCAAAATTCCCTAACAGAAAAGTCACCTGTTTAAAAGGCAACATTTTAAAACATTTTTTGAAGCAGACCATACAGCTGGTATAAATCAAGGTAATTCTTCTCATTTAACCTGACCCTCCAGACATACACTTGTAAGGTTGACTCCTACAGCTGTCACTCTATTTGAAAATATAGAGTAGGCTGTGATTTTACTTAAGCAAAAAACATATGCCAGAAGCATATTTCAGTAGCAGAGTTGAGCTCTCCAGAATATAGCAAAACATAAAGGAAGATGGGGAGACTATTTAAATGCTTACAGATGCTTAACTGAGGCTATTAGTTATCAAATGATCTCATGGTGTATTTGCTTTTATTTTTAATTTTCACAAGGTTATCCTTGCTAATATTGTACACCAGTGAATGTGACATGATTTTATTTTCAAAACAGTTAAAATGGACTCAATGATCTTAAAGGTCTTTTCCAAGCAAAAGAATTCTGTGACTGAGAATCCTTAATCTCTAGATACATACCAAAATCATAGTGGTATGCTAAATTAAAAATACTATAAGTTGTGTCTTACAGAACAAAAATTTTAAAATACCGTTTACACTCAGCATTTTTTTATTTGAAATTAAATTTTCTTAACACTGTTATTTTGCTCAAGAAAACCTAGAGCAGTATCTTTTCATTTCTTTATATTTAATCCTCAGATATTGTTAGCTTTCACCTATCCAAGGTCATAAATTCTCCTCATGGATTGCTCATTCATTAAATACCTGCCATTACTTCAATCTGTAATCAAATAAACATTAGAGAGTTTTTTCCTCTTCTAAAAATATGCTGAATCATTAAATTTATTGATAAGTACCTCAAATTATGCTAAAATATTTCCAGCTTTATTGAAATACAGTTTAGTGCATGGTTCTGTTATTTGGTTTGTGGTTTTTTTCACAAAACCTGCTAACATATGTTTGTGAAGAAACCTGTACCTTTCAACTTAGGCAGATATTTGCATAAAAATCTGCATCAGAAGCAGACAAACCCTAAGTACTGAATATCTGGGTTTTGGCAGTTGCACAGTCTTCTGTCGATTTTAAAAGGCTTTGGTAAGTTTTACAAATTTGGGGACCATATCTATGCATTTCCCTCAAAAAAACCAAAACCAAAACCAAGCAACCAAACCAAACCAAAAACCAAAACAAAACCAAGAAACTACAATTGCATGATTTTTCTCATTTATTTAAAAGAATGTTTTCAAGAATCTGGAAGATCTGAGGATAAGATGATGAGAGTGGTTTCCAGAAAGAAGCCTGGAGAAGTATATGCAATTTATGCTATGTCTACATAGCAGTCATCAAGGGAAATACGGATTTTTCACTTCAGATGCGACAAGTACTATGTCAACTGACTCAAAGCTATGGATAAACTTATTGTCTGCTCAAATAACTATAGATTCAGCTCTTTTCTTGGTATTGTTGATTTGTCTGAATTACTCCAATGCATATGACATCTGAAGACTTCTTGAAAAATTCATGGAGTGATCATCTGCTACTTGCTTGTTAGAGAGAACAAAGACTTATGACACAGTCACCATTATTTGCAGTCATTTGCCTCTTCATTCCAATGTGAAGTCAGTGCTATCCCTAATATAGAAACTCATTAAAAGTTCTGAATATCTCCTGTAATTTCAAAACAGCTGTAATCAGCTAAAAGTCACAAAAATCATCAACATCCTTCAAATATTTTGTTGTATTTCTGCTTCTTGTTCCAAGTCATGATTCGATTGCAGTTAAATCACTTGTCCAGGTTTGGAATTTTGACAAAGAAATGTCACTTAAATGCTTCCAGGCTTCATTGTGCTCTGTCATTAAAAAAATGTGGAATTCAGATATTGGATCATTTGGTCAGCTCACATTAAGAGTAAATATATTTCAAAATAGCTAAGAAATAAATAGTTACTATATAGGGCCATAACAAACAAACAAACAAACAAATGTACTGAAATCACTATTTATATGTAGGTTCCAAAAGGGAGAGAAAAATATGGCAATAAAAAAAGCAAACCCAAAAGCTATATACATATTTTTTTTTTATTTTCCAACTTTCAAAAGTCTAGAACCTAGACCACGAGTTTGGGGATTTTTTTGGTAAATCGCTATGATTTATTTATACATCATATATATGGTTAATTATTTTAATGTCACTTTTCTTTCTCACAATCAAATATTATTAATATTCTTCATTGTCCTCTTATTAAATGGTCAAGACTTTAATTCATCTTTGACTTTTACTTTGCAAAGTCACAAATAGCAAGTCGATCCGGACATTAATTTGTTGCATGCTCCTTTCAGAGCTGCCAATACACATGCAAAGTTCACTGCAATGAAAAGGAAAAATAATTAGATTGTGTGTTACCCTTGTGAAGTAGCATTATATTTGGTAAAATAAAAACATTTCAGTCCTTAGAGGCTCATCCTGGAAAGCAGCCAGGGAAAAATCTTTCCATCAGAGGTTACCGGGTCAGTTATTTTGTATCTACATGAGGGATGCCTTTGTTGTACTTTTCCCTTGCTGGAAATATATTATGTATGCAGGTTGTTATTGCAAGGACCAAATCTTTCATTTTAGCCATCTCTATCTTTTTCTAGTTGTTCATTCCATCTCTTGGAGTAAAATGGAATCTGTCATAGAATGTCTTATATGTCTCTACGTATTCTTGATCTCACTCTGTCTTCCTTATTAATTTGCTTGTGACAACAAGAAAATAAAATATTATATTAGAAGTGGTCAGTAAATTCCTGAGGAAGGGGAGCTCCTTTTAGTTGCGCCACAAGAGTGTGACATCAAAAATATGTAATGTTACTTTCATTAAATAAGCATAATAGTGCAAATAAATGATAACACCACAAACTTTATTTTTACTAAAAAGTCTTATGAAGAATGAACAAGTTAATGTATTTCTACATCTATATGAAAAGTTTAGTGCTTAGATACAAAAATAAGGAGTATAGCAAGAGCTATTTCATTAAACAGAATGGAATAGAGTACTTTAGAAGTGCATTACACAAATCAAAGGATGCTCCCACTTGGAGCATTTTTTTCTAGGACATCAGCTGACCACTCATCATGGAAACATGAATGTGTAGGCATACATAAGAAAGAGCATCTTATTCTGATATTACTGTGAGGTTCTAGGCGTGTGACTCTGAGTCTTCAAGTTGCTGTGGTCTATCAATGCATCAGATCTCAAAAGAATCCTTTGCAGACTCAGATTCTGAGCCACTGTTCAGTAAAAGAGAAGAATAACTAAGGAAAACACACTTCACAAGTTAATATTTGGTCACATATGTGAAGAAAAATGGCATTTTATTAAGGTAATGCAGACACAGCTTCTCTATATAGGCTTCTGGAAATAACTGCTTTTAAAATCCTTTTCATTGCAATGACAAAAAAGGGCAAAACTGATTAGTCAGAATAGCTAATGAGTCCAATGAACTATATAACCTTAGTGAAATCTGTCTGAAATAGTCATGTAACAAAGCACTTATAAAAACCCAGTAAAACATTTTTAATTACAGACATCCATAGAACAATAGATGACAAACACACGATAGTTACAGTGTCAACTCAGACAGAACAAAAGTATATTGAAAAAAGTAGTAAGTCAGTAAAGATATTATACAAGCTACCTACTTTTATCACAAAGCATCATGCTAATAGTTTTCAGGGGTGAAGTTCTGCCAGCATTAAAACTACAGAACTAGAAAAGCCCTAGAAGTCCTTCAGAGAATCAGAGAATAGCTGAGAATGAGAATGGAAAGGATCTCTGAAGACCGTGTAGTCCAACTACCCTTTCAAAGCAGAGTTGACTAAAGCAGGTTGTTCAGGGCTGTTGCTAGTTGTGATTTGAGTACTCCAAGAACGGAAAGCTCGTAGACTCTCTGGACAGCCTGTTTCAGAGTTTGAGCACTCTCAAAGAAAAAAGATTTTTCTTATGCTCTAGTGGAATTTTCTGTATTTTTATTTGAGCTCATTGGACAATATAAGAAAGTTATTAAGGTATTAGAGCGTCCAAAGGAGGACTACAAAGACGGTGAAGGGCCTTGAGGGGAAGCCTTATGAGGAGTGGATGAGGTCACTTGGTCTGTTCAGTCAGGAGGAGGAGACTGAGAGGAGGCCTCATTGCAGTTACAACTCCCTCGTGAGGGGAAGAGGAGGGGCAGGCAGTGATCTCTTCTTTCTGATGACCACTGACAGGACCCCAGGGAATGGCCTGAAGTTGTGCCAGGGGAGGTTTAGCTTGCATATTACAAAAATATTCTTCACCCAGAGGGTGGTTGGGCACTGGGTAGATCCAGGGAAGTGGTCACAGCAGCAAGTCTGTCTGAGTTCAAGTGTTTGGACAATGCTCTCAGGCACAGGGTGTGACTCTTGGGGATGGTTCTATTCAGGGCCAGGAGCTGGACTCAATGATCCTTATGGGTCCCTGCCAACTCAGCATATTCTGTGATTCTGAGATTCTGAGTAGTTTATGAAAGTCAATCACTTTGATTGCAAAAGTAAAAGAATATCAACTTCACTTCTTGGTTGCTCCTGCAGTAACTGTCATATTGTCTTAATAATTTTTATATGATTATTCTGAACAATTTCTAGTAAAAGACATGTCTCAGTTGTCTCAGTCTAATTTCAAGCTTAATCTAACAACCAACATTTATCATTATAAGACAGATTTCTATTGATCATAATTTTGGAAATTGGCATTTGAGAAAAATTAATCTATCTTCAATATGTATTTTAATAATTTCTTGCAAATAACAAAAAAATTAGAAGTAGTTTTCTATTTCATAGAACAGAGGGGAAAAAATACAGACTCTTCTGGATCCAGAAAAAAATTCTGGACATTGTTTCTATGTAAAGCTCTAGTTTTGGGCTATTTCTAATTCAACTTCCGTGCAGTATCCTTTCAATAAAATCACCTTTGCTGTCCCTCTGAAAATGTACACATATTAGTAAAAGAAGTGATCCTTTGGAAAGTTGTAATGAATATATCACCTCAGGAGAGATTTCCTAGATGTCAGAAATTATTATCTCTGAGTCTTATCCTAGTGAATTTTTCAAGGCTTTTATTTCAGACCAAAGTGTGAAAATACCTTACTCAAAGAACTACTGAACTGGGTTCTTTTGGGAAGCAATGAAAGTTAATTGCATAAATATACATCTAGTGAATATACACATACTGGAAATTAATTTCCTGATTTTAAGATATTTATGCGTGACCTTAAAATATCCTCTGTAGTATAACTTTTCAACGTGTATGTCTAGAACAACTCAATAGAAAATTTGCCCCTGGCTGATAGCAAGCCTTCTTCACTTACTTTATTTGGTCTCAAAATACAGTCAGGCTATTTTTTTCAACTTACCTAACAGACTTTAAGACTTTTATGTTTTGATCCCTTCAGATGACTCAAACTGCTGATGATTGCAATTCATGTTCTGTTCAGCTGTGAAGGAGTATGATGCTGAACTTTGCTAAATTCATGAAAACTTTCACCTCTGGTTGCATACATTTTATTTAATCCACCTGAATTCTTATCTTAGAATTTCCTTTAAAATGAGAAAACAAAAACATTGAAATTTGAGCCTCCCATATCTCATCCATTTAAATTCTGCAAGAAAGTGATTCTGTATCAGATAAAAATTTATTTTGAAGAACAAGTAAATGTAAATAGCAAAACACTACAACATCTGGTGAACTTCGTAACAGGTCCTCTAAATTAGAAGAGGTAGAAAAGAAATAGAAGTTTAGGCATGCACTACTCTTTGATGTTTGTTGTTAGCTTAAAAGTATTTGTTCCATATACAACTAGCCTAAGCACTCCATTGCATTGTGAATTGTGATCTCACTTTAACTGTGAGAGAGAAGGAAAGGAGGAAAGAAAAATAAGGAGTGAATGAGGGACAAAAGGAAGGAATGAGGGATGGAGGGAAAAGGGAAAAGGGGAAGGAAAGAGCAAAAAGAGGGAAGAAGAAAGAGCAAGAAATACTACAGCCTATCAAAGACTTTATGACACTTTCCTTACTTACACTAATGCTGACTCTGATAAATAATTTTAAAAAATAACACCTTTATGATCTTTCATCTTTACCTGTTAAGCAAAATACTTTCATTATGAATCAAGGATTGCTTGTTGCAGAGTATTAGGCCTCAGACAAAACACACATGGAACATTTCAAGCATGTTGTCATCAAGTGTTGCAAAATAGCTGTTAACAATGTTGGGGAAAAAATCTCATATGAAATTCTCGTATTGATAGTTATTTCTAAAATTATAGGGACAAAAAAACAGGAGTAAACCTGTTACTAAACACCTGACAAATTCAATTCTGCTAAAGTTGCAGCTGAACAATCTTCCTTAAATGTCACAAAAATGGAGGTATTTGGCTTGTTCTGTTGGTGGGTTTTGGGTTTTTTTGGGAGGAGTGTTAAATAGTTAAAATTCAAAGTTTGAAGTATTTTGGTTATTTTTTTCTTCCAATTTGTAATGGAGATTTTCTCTGTAGGCCACAGTCTTACATGCAAACAGAATTGCAAGGTATGAGGGATTGAGATTTATTTAATGTTTTTGCGTAGCTTTTTTGTGTTTACACAAGTTATGAATCAATGGTAAAACCTTTATTTATAGCACTGAGGCTTTGAGTTTGAAGTGTCCTAGGATAAGGATTCTTTTTGTTTGTTTATTTTGTTCTAAACCAGAGCAAAGTGTAGGTCTTAAATCACCTCTAATAGACATTGAAAAGTATTTTTTTAGAAGAGAACTTTAAATAAATGTATGTCAGAAATCAAAAAACAGTGTGTCTTCCATTAATCCACTTTTCTAGCATGTGTCTAGAGCACTCAGCACAGAAGGTAGAGATAAATTACTTAAGGGCTTTTGATTAAGGAGTTTTGATAAGGACATTAGAAAGCTATAAATCCCCTAAGCTCATCTTATTTGCTTGCATAGCTGAGCCACTCTAGTGAATGTGGTTTTGTAAATATGTGTCTCTGAATTACACCGGGGATCCTTTACTTAAGTTCCAGATATTTAATCTGTCTGAACTTTCATTTCAGCCCTGGAGCTCTTCCAAATCTAATGATAAAATCTGTATTATCTAATTGTTTTCATTTTCCACCTTTTTTTTCTAATATAAAATAAGATATTTTTTGATTAATTTTCCTGAGTGAGAAGAAGATACATATATCTATTTATTTTCAGCTTTTGAATGGAACTTTATAGGATGCAAAATAGTTGTCTGTATAGCTTCAAGGGCAATTCTACATTCTCTTGAAATTAACAACCCTTTTTCTCACAAGAATAACTTTGTCTGATTAAACCATTTGGCTTCCAAAGGTGCTCTAGCTGTAACATTACCTCAGTATGGAATTGTCCCTGAATTCTATATTGCAAAGTTAGATGACACAGTGCTGTGTGTGTGAGTGAATATGTCCTAAAAAGTGGTTTGTTTTTTTTTTTTAAACATAGCCTAAAGGTCTTGTATTTTAGGAGGCAGAAAGACAAACATTAGAAAAGCCTCCACTGAGCTGCAGGGCCAACTAACATTTTTATCTTTTGTTTTCGTTGTTCACTGTAGCCCATTGATTTGGTTTACTCAAAGGTTAAAAAAAGTTTGTGACTTCAGGCTGCTTATAAACTCATGCAGGCAACATTAATCAGATACACAAGCTTGACAAAACCCTGAAATTTTTATAGTAACAAGACTATCCCAAAAGTTCATTCTATGTTCTCTCAATATGTTGCATAGCGTGTATACACACTTGAAGTGGTATAGATTTTGTTAGCAGGAAAAGAACTTCTCTGTTCTTTAAAAGTAGATGGCTTTTTGAGGTACTATGTTTTGCCTTTAATGTTAAATGTATATCTTAACATTTTTTTCTTCTCTCTTGGTAGTCTAATTACTGCTAAGGGTAATCCTTGTGACAAAAATTGTTTTATTAAACCAAAGAAAAGGGATTTGCGTCTGCAAAGGTGTTGATTAAAAGCTAGTGAGTAAAAGTCAAATATACTGTCTCTAGTAATTGACTAATTTAAAAATCTATAAATACTAAAATTGTCAGTTAAGTGAATGGAAAGAATAGAAGACATTGCTGCTATGTTTACATTCAGAGGTTTGGTCAATGAGTCTGCTTTCTTAAAATTCTTAAATTTTTGGAGCTCAGATAAACATGCCCCAGCATTTGAAGCAGTCTTTCTTGGGTGAATAAAATTCAGATGTCATCCCTGAAACCTGCTCTTTATGGAGAAGCTGATGCTAAACTTTCGCAACATTATTTTCTGTAGTTTTGCTTTACCTTTTTCAAAGATCCTTATGAGTTCAACCACAGGTTCATAAACTAACAGACTTTAAGCTAGAAGAAATTCTCAGTCTTCTCTTCTGACCTCTCTATAAGAGGCCTTGGCATTTCAAGTCACTTGGCCTCGCTGCAAAAGTTACTGACTGAGAAATTAAAGTCTGTATTATACAGATCATCATAATATCTTTTTTTTTTCTTTTGTCTTAAAAGACTTTTGAAAGTCAAAGAATATTGGTCTTCTTAGAAGTCAGTATTGTTGTTATCACTACCATTATGTTTCTTACCTATACTGTGGGGCAAACATGTCAATGGTCTATAACAGCAGGATGATTAGAAGAATATGAAAAAAGGACAACATCTGGCCTAAGAAGAAAATAGTCAGAAATCTTTTCTTTGCTTTTCACATTTGATAATTTTATGGTGATTGAAAATAACAATGTGCATGATACTAATAATGTTTCTACAACCACAGGTAGGGATTCCTTTCAGGATGTCTCCATGAAGGAAACCAAATTTTCTTTGTTATCATAGACCATACACTAGGACCAGAATACCAGCAGCTGTTCAGTGGTGCTGCTCCGGGACTAGGGAAAGGTTAATGAGCTGTTTGCTATTTTAATATTAATGAAGGCCATGTTGTAAGTCACATCAGCTCCAGATGAAGTTGCACTCAGTGATTTCTTATATCTGGACCTTAATTTTATTAGTGCCATTATTTTTTTGTATCAATTTTCTCTATGGCTGAAATATATATTAAAAGTGCTTCTTAAAACTTAATTCAAGGAATACAAGCTAGGGGAGGTCAAGCACATATGAATTTTATTTCAAAAGTGTCACATATGTGTTTCTTATTGTACAGAGAAAAAAAAATTTTTCTCTGTGTCTTCTGATGCGTTTCAATATTCCAACATAACGTGTCCTAATCTCCAGGAAAAAAATAGTTCGTTGTTATTTTTCCTTCTGTTCAGTAAGAGCTCAGGAGTAATAAACACCTTTTTTATTGGCATATTAATAGAAAGGCAAGCAAGGTACACAATATGAAAAGCTTTGTGCTGAATCCTGCAATACACTTCTCAGGTATTTAGCATATCAATATATAATTATATTAGAAATGTATACAGGTATTTACTGGAGAAATGGTCCATAACATTGTGGAATTTGAATTCTATACATATTAAGGTCCAGCCGTGGCAAAAGTACTATTTTATATATATATATATATGCACAGTTGAAAATGTCACCTATGTCTGCTTAGGAGTATTTATCAGGGCTACAATGCCATCAAGACACAACTCCTCACTTATTGACAGTTTAGTCTTGCCATTGATCAGGACTATGACTAAGAAAATATCTAAATTTAAAACAAAATTAATGCCTTAGAATTAAGTAATTTTTAAGTATATTTGAAATTCTTCCTTTCCCTTCCCTTCTCCAGTGCCATCTGAACAGCATATACAAAGCTATCATTTCATTGCACCGATTAAAGTATTCTTTAACCTTTATTCTCCTGTAAAACAATACTGAAAAAGTACTTCTATACTACATTCTAATTACCTTGTCTTTAAATATTTTTCTTTTCTACAACAGGTAAGCAATTTCTTACAAAAATATTGCTTGTATTACCTATTCCTCTCAGAATCTGCTTGATAAATCCTTTTTGTCTTTAGAATATTATCACATTTTATGATGTCTCTACAATTGTTTGGTCAAAGATACAGAAAACAAACAAATGTTTAAATATTCAGGAACAAGCACATCTTGTGTCTAACATTAATTTTATTTAACACAACATGTTTCTATGGGAAAATATTAGCTAGGCAAAGTGGTTTTACATATTTCAACAATTTTATTATACTCCATCTTGTTTTGAGGTAGAGTTATGTTTGCATGTTTGCTTGTTTTCATATATGTTTTCAAAATCCATGGTTATTTCAGTGAAACTAAATATTTCATTGCAAACACTTTGAGCCTCAATGTAGAAATATGATTTTTTGCTTAAAATGCAACTGTTCTTTTTGAAATATAAATCCTATAAATTAGAGAAAAAAGAAAAAAAGTTTCTGAAATATTCAAACATTTAAGAAACAGGAGTATAGAAAACTTATGGCTATATTTGAAAATATAGTTAAACAAATGGATATGATATCTAAAATCAAAATTAAATATTTAAATGTAGTTAGAAAGAAATATTTTTCCCTAAAGCATTTCTAAAAAATTTGGAAACAGTCAATTTTAAGAAGAAGAGATAAGATGGATTGTTTAAGTTTGACGTCCTAATTTATAAAACCTGATCTTTAGAACAAAATAAGTTTTCCCTTATCATTCTGTTTGCATTGTATTTCTGAGAGGATTCAGAAGAGAAATAGATATTTTAATAAGATTCAGACATTCACGAAATCTATTATTTTATCCACCAAAAAAGAGCATCAGAAATGTCATGCACCTCATAAGAGCTGCTTTTTCATGGTTGTATTAATGTGAGAGTATCAAGCCATGTTTTTGTAGTTTTTCAGTGGAAAATACTTCATTCTCTCTGAGTGGGAAGGAAAAGGTAGCAAATATTAGGAATAATTTAGATGGTGATTTCAAGAGCTACAAGAAGTCTTTTCCTTTTTTTGTTTAACATCATAAAAAAATCCATCCCTGTTTTTGCATCTTTCAGCTGCATTAGCAATATTAAGTGCATATTTATTTTTAGAACTAAAGTAACAGAAATATCTGTATGAGATTTTTTTTTATTAAAATCAAAATAGTAACTTTATTGAACAGAGCTGGTCAAGCATGAAAAGACAGTTTGGAACACAAGAAGTATTATAAACCAAATTGGTTTTCACATTGTTGCTACTATTAAAAGCCCCTATAGAAGTGTAATTTAATTATACAATTTTTTCAATTGCATGCATTTAAATATTTTTTAAAAAATTAGACTTCTTTGAAACAATATAAAGTAAATGAAAAAAATCCATGAATCTTTTTTTGATCTTCATTACCTCAACTATCAGGCCTTTTGGTCACAAATAATGACTCAAGTAACACTAACATTTCAGGCAGATCTATTTGACATCAAAGGTTGTCCCTAATACCTAGAGTTAAATAATTCAAGTTAATTATTAGTGAAGGAATGCTTGGGATGATATTACCAAGTTTTGTTTTTGGTTCATAATTTTACTGCCAGGAAGAATTTTATATCTGTGCAAGCATGTGTAACATGCTTATTTTTTGCTCATTAATTGTCCATTTACAAGTACACCAGTTTTGGTCCTTTTTATAAGTTATCTTTTATAAAGGAGACTGTAATTAAGATTAGAGGTTCATTCCTGTTTGTTGATGCTCAGTCTATATATTACATATCTTGTATTTTCCTATATATTCTTCTTAATACCAGTATGACTTGCTGGCTGTTTTACAGCTGGACTGCAGATTTCTTTATTCTACCACAATTGCTTTTATAGATGTAGCACATCATACTTTACATGCATGGATAATAGTATCTATGATCTATACTTACTGATTTTTTTAAAAAAATAAATTCTCAAATGTCTTATCAAAGTTATTCTGTTAAGAAACAAATTATGCTACAATGGCATAACATCAGAGTTTTGATTTAATTACTCTGCTTCTGAAACGACAATTTAATTTAGTGATACTGAATAGTTTAGGGAATTAATATTAACTATGCATTCTACATTTCTGAATTTAAATGTTTCTCATATCACAGACAGATGGAAGATAATGTTTGAATGCAATTTGATGACCTACCTGAAATAAAAATTGTAATCTTTAGTAAAGAGAGTGATACAGCTGCCTGTGGCAATTAGTTGTTTCAGAATTTTTAAATTTTTTTCTTACCACACACGTTACCTAAGAACTCATACACATTTCTGGTGAAAAATTGCAATATACAGTATCTAAAAGAAGCAACTGAAACATAGACATGAAACTTGCATGCAGAGGTCAAGAGGTAAATTTGTTTAGACTGATAACACCACGAGACTTAAGAGGAAGTCACCTACAGTGGTTTCCACCAGTCTGAGCTCTGTAGAAATGCTGTCTTCAATGATCCATCAACAGCAACTCCATCAGTTTTATCCACTGCTGATACAAGCACAAATTAAGGAGAAAATAACAATTTTTAAAATCTTATTTATATTACCTATTATTAATCCCTTAAATTATTAGCCCAACAGGAGGTCTGTGGGAGAAAATTATTTAAATGTGAGGGTTTTAACTTTTAGGCATAATATCTTCATAATATAGGATGCCATGGTTCAGAAATATGTGTTAAGATGTGGAACTTTAAATGGTAGCCTCAGCTTCATAGTACTTTTAAAATATCAACTTAGTTATATGTCTAAGTATCAACTTTGACACTGAGTTTCCAAATTAAAAAAAAAAAAGCAAACACAAGAGAACCTGGACCTGATTTATCAATTTTAACAATATATAATCTTAAAAAGAAATAAGTCTTCTTGCTGGAAAGACTTATCTCAAGTTCAGAAGCTTTTTGAAGATGTACAACCAGACCTTTCCCTGTTTAAAGGCTATTAATGTGTCAGTTGTGAAATCTATTCACTATTGAAAATGTCAGTGCATCATTTCACTGCTTAGAAGTAAAAGCTCTTTGTAAGGCTTTCCTATTATACTGAGTATTATTCATTCCAAATAACAGGGGAAGTGGGCATTAAATTGTATTATTCAGTTCAATGTAATTGTTACAGAGGAAATAAAAAGCCATAGGAACACAGGAATTGCAATAATGGATCAGACCAGTAGTTTATCTAGCCAAATATCTTAACTTTGACAGAGACTAAGATAGAAAAAGATGCTCTTTAGCAGATGATTATTGAACAATGCTGCCCACAAGAGAAATTTAATACCTTTTTTGTTCAAGTCTGGCATATACTTAAAGTTATTTATTACAATAAAAGAAAAGAAATACCGCACCTCTCTCCTTGTGCTTATCAAAAGAATTGTAAGGGGATTTTTAATAGCTTTTATATGTATAGCCCTCATTACTATTTCATATGGATATTATTCTATATGCAGAGATTACTGCCTGGATTAGGATCACATTTCATGATACATTTCTCCATATTTTATGGTCTAATTTCTAATTTCCATCTTCTTTTGCAATACTTTACAATCTATAACTGCTAAGAAGATTTTAGATGTATTGTCAGATGCTTCATGGTGTTACTTAAATCGGAGAATATTATTCTTCCGTGGTATTTTCTAAGGTTTCAATACCAAACAGGAATGTGATTTGAGTCAGTGCTCCCTGGAAAAATACTAAATTCTCCTTCCACTGAATACAGGACACAATAGCGTAAAGGTTGTCTATTGTACATTGTATAGAGATGAGAAATATCCAAGCTAAGTTATGGACTCAGGAGCTGGGAAAGGGTTTTCACAGGAGGAAATTAAATGGCTTGTATGTAAGGCTGACAAGGCTGGAAGAACAGCTGGGTACCTAGAAACTGGAGGCATCTTGAGGTAATATCAATAAGTGTGAAAGCATGGAGGTGTAATGGTAACTTATCACCTAAAAAGGTGAAAAGTAGTCTGGCAAAAGTTGAAAATATCCTCAGAAAGCAAGAACTACTATCTGCCACTAACTATTCTAACTGTAAGAACAGGAAAGTAATCTGGAAAAATAAAAATTGGTGTGAAAGAACAGAAAAAACCTATCATCATCATCTATTGTTTAAAAATAGAAAGTAACAGTATCTATTGGCTGCTCCATGTGATGATGTCCTATAACCCCTTATGTCTCTATAATATAAAAACGATTTATTTTCTTATTCACAATGGAGCTTTTACCTGAGAACTTCCCATTCTCCATAGAGTTCCTAATTCCAGTTGTGTTCTTTGCACAGTGATAAAATCCAGTCCATCACGAAGCAGCTTAAGAAAGATTAACATGGTTTAAAACATCTATAACAATGTGTACAAAGTACGACATTGCAGACAATTTCTATTCATTTGAAGTTTGATGCAGAACAGATTTTACGCAGAAGTTTAAACACCCCTTATCTATCTTAGTTTTGTAGTCATGCCAATGTTCAGAAAATTAAATTATGTGAGATACTGCCTCAGTGGCAGAATCATACTTGAAAAGGAGACAAATGCAACCTGAAACTGGTCTTAGTGTCTTTAATTCTATTTCCCAAGACTTCTTAATGTGCTCATTAAGACACTTCTTCAGAAAATGCTTTTCTTTCATATGTCCGTAAATAAAATCTCCTGTCAGCTGAATTTCAGGATGGAGATAAAGTCAGTTTTTGTTTGTTTTTTTTTTTTTAAGAAAATATTGTTAAGTTTGGGGCTTGATATGCAAGAAAATGGCATACTTCTGTCTTCTGTACACATGGATAAATGTATTATATGAGTAGTGTATAAACTAAGAAAAAGGACAAAATTATATTAAAAATATGTATGAAAAAAAGTATTTTAGTAATTTACAAGATACCTAAAAAATATTTCAACTTAATAGAACAATCATTGCTTTCAAAAATATATTCTGGAAAAATGGTTGATTGTTTTACACTTTGCTCTTCCTAACTTTTTTTTCCTTCTAGCAATCAGTGTTTCGCATACACTTTTCATATCTACTTTTTATATTTTCAAGGGTTAATTGTGTTAATTTGGGTCTTAGAATTAAAGAGAAGGATTGAATGCTTTGAAATAACAAGATGGGATGGACCATGGAAGGGAAGAGACTGCAATTATACTCCTTTCATATATTTGATAGTAAAAGTGAATACAGTGTATTAGACTACTAAAGGTCTTAACATTAGAATAATCATCATAAACCTCCTGGAAGAAAACCAGCTTTTCAATATATTCCAAGAATATAGTGAATGCATATGTAGTGCATAAGTAAAATTGGGTCACTTAGAACGGGATCTAGAGGAGTCTCGTCCTCAGATCACAAAGAGTTACATTTGTTTCTCAGCTCTTGCAAGAATTCGCATTCATTTGAGCAGTCAAGATTTTTTTTTTTTAATCCTGACTTTGGGCAAAATGACAAAGAAATAAGGACTAAATTTTTGAATTGAAAATCTAGATGTTTCTCTTCTGGCTTTTTCTCCTCTGTCTCGTTCAGTAATGCTTTTAACTGGAATGTGTCAAACATCCCACAAAATGGCAGATATCAGAGCATAATTGTGACAACAATGACAAAAATCACGTAAGGATCTTTCGTTAATTTTCAGAATTAGACTATCTGAAACACAGGGTGAAAATCCATGAATGCATGATTGCTATCTATGATCATTCACATGAAAAACTGGAAAAATAAAGGTAGTTTGTAGTGTGTTTGAATTTGTTTCAGAAAAAATGTAGCAAGCAGACTAAGTATAACAATAATTACCCCTGAATGATTACTAGCTCTCCAGAAAATTAGGTTGTGTATGCAAGAGTAAGTGTACATCAGTTTCAATAAAAAACCTGTGGTCAAAATGTACTGCACCAAATATCTTTAAATATGCAAAGGATAATCTTAGCTAAAGTTACATGGAAGCAGATTCCAGAAGACTAAGCAATAACAAGGAAACTGGGGCATTCTGTTTCCAACCATATTTCATTTCTTTTTTTTAAATGCAACAAGGTTAAGAAGGGAGAAAAAAAAAAAATCAAATTCAAAGGTAAACCAGGACATGTAACACCTGTAAAAGAAAATACACAGCCACTAAACGAGGGAAAGTAAAGGTGAAATCAAAGAACTCTTCATTTTGCACCCTGGTTATTAATTGTTCTGTCCAAAGTCTTAAGACAGAAGTAGCATCTTAGAGTGCTCCTCAAACTAAAACATTTCTGTTAGTTTTCCATCTCAAATGTTATTTCACAAGTTTTGTCTCTGAAGCGGCCCAGTGTTAAAATAAATATGTGGAATTCGGGGATAAATAATATTCTTTGAATTCAATAGAAATTCTACATTTTGCATCACTGAGAATAGAATCTTGGGCCATAGGTAAGATAACTACACTTATGAATCATCTGTAAAAAAATACTGATTAATATAAATATTAATAAACTTGTTTGTAATATTACTAATCTTTTTCTCCTACCTGATAAAGATATTTCCCCAAAAACATTTTTGCAAACCTCTGGCCGCTTTACTCGATATTCATTTTTCCAGTATTATGTTTTTTGACTACATCTTTTCAGTACTTGGTCGGCTGTGAATGGCACACTGCAATAAATATTGTTGCTTCAAGCAGCAGACATTAAAAACACGACAATAAAACTGTGACTCAACATCTAGCATTCCATTTATATTCATCACAGTTTTCATGGCACCATCCGGTGCATCTCACTTTGCGTCTTTATAGATCATTTGGATATTTTTAAAAATTTTCTAATTTGTTCTATATTCTACAGTAGTTCAGGAAGGTCTTGTTAGTCTTCAGCAGGTTAATCTTTCTGCTTCTAGAAATGATTGATTAAGTATTTAAGAGAGAAAAAAGTTGAAATAAACATTAAAAAGTATTCAGGATAAAATTATATAATTACACATGTCATTCTAATGATATTCTTGTGATTAAGGGGAGGTTTTGGTGCCAAAACCCTTTCCTTTTGGCTGTGCAATTGAATACATGGAAAAAAAAAGAGGACGTAATTGGAAAAATTAAATATGAAAATAAATAATGCACAATGAGAGCTGTAAAACAAAAGCATTGGGAAATAAGGACATTCTAACATAAGGAACACAGAAGAAGGGATTTTTCTTAGCAAAGAAATGCAAAAAAAAAGTGTATTATGCACTTAAATAAAATAATAAATGCTGTAGAAAAAAGTAACTGGGAATTTTAGTCTCCCTCTGAGAATCTCCTTTACTAATGCCATATAAAGAAAGGAACAATTAATTAAATTAAATTACTTCCAAACAGATGCGAGGAATTCCTTTTACCCCATGAGGAATAGTTGTAGTTCAGAACTCATTTTTTACAGGATTTTTCTGGGGCTGCACATTCAGTAAGTGGGAAAAAAGACAACGCCTTATATATGGATGCCTGTGGTAAATAGAATGACAACAAATGTTAAACAATGTTAAAATCAATTTTTGGAACACAGTCCAGACTTAATTCTTTCAGTCTTATACTAATCCCTAAATATAAAGGTCTAGAGGTGTCCACAAGCTAAAACAGACTCCTGCATATCCACCTCGTGTCAGTTTTGCACCTTGACCTCGAAATGCGGATAAGAGCTTTTATCAGTCACCAGTCTAGATACTTCCCCTACTTTGAGGATTACTCTTAAGTGGTACCCACTGTTTCATCTACAGATTTTCATGAACTGTGTGCTCTGTTTTGTTAACAGGCTTCAACTGAGCATCAGGCTTCAGTATGTGCTGTGCTCTTTGCCTTGTTCCAGCCCCTGAACTCTGCATGGAGCAAATGGAGGAGAGAGTGGTCCTGACTTATAAGCAGATGAATGTGCTCATCTAGAGAAAAAGAATTTTAGGTGGGAAAATAAAATCAGAAGACAATTATATACTAAGGATCATACAGAACAAGAAAGTCTGAGAAAGGATATCTTCAGAAATTATGGAAAAATACTTTCTAAGAAGCCTGTAAAGGTCTGTAAAAGTTTGTTGACAACACGAAAACTCCTTGGAAGTTGTTAAATTGACCAACCCTCAAGGAAAAGACCCACTCCATAAAAGTTTTGTGCTCACTTTTTCACACAGAAGTTACACACAGATCAAATTGAGTCTCTGATGGTTTGGGTATGTTAACATAGTTTTGTTTGTGCTTTTTATGGTTTTGTTTTATTCTCCTAAGCTCTACACTTTCCATGCTAGTCGTTAAAAAAAAAAAAAAAAAAGAAAGAAAAGAAAAAAGGAAAGGAAAATAAAATACTAAAATTGGAGCATCTGACTACCCTTCTATGGTTTTACTTTTAAAACCGAATTCTTTACTTATCTGAATTAGTGTCCTTGATCACAAGATGGGACCCTGCTTGCAATTTATTAACTTAATATTAATTTGGTGTTCTCTCTTTTCTTACACTTACAACAGAGTTGGGGGGGGTTTATGATTTAAAAAGTGACAATAATTGGAATTTTCCATCTTAGCCTCTTGCTCCTACCATCAACAAAATAGTTAAGGTTATGTTTTTCATAGTCTGTCTAGTGGGATAAGGAAAATAACTGGTCCTGAGGGCCATGTAAATCAGCTAGAAGAATTGCTGTGAAATAAATGCTATCACATTCTTTATATAATAAAATTGGAAAGTTCAAGATTTTCCACATTCCTAGCTTCAGTGCTACCAAACTTCATTGCTTTCAGCTTCATCTCAAAGTCACGAGACCAACCCTCAAGCAGTATTTACTAATTCCCAAACACTCAGCATCAAAGAAAAGTTACAGATGTAATTCTAAATAGTCTTGACACCCTTGTTTGCTGTCTGAATAGCTGAAATAAACAGGCAGGCTGCCAAATATTTCTCCAGAGTAGTTATTTCCCTTTCAGCTATATAATTTTAATTTACATGGAAATCATCAATACTTTAAAGTGGTGCTTGTCCATCAAGTTTGTTTATTTCCTAGCTCCCTAATGTGTTTTAATATAAATCCAAGTCATTGATTGGTTGAACAAGTGTAATTGACTCAAACAAACGTTTATCAGATTGAGTGTCTCAATCCCTTTTGAACTGACTGAAGTCCATCCCATGAAGACAGACCCTTGCCAGGCATAAATATGTTCCGTTGAGCAGTACTCCACTGATTTCACACTATACTCTCCTGAATAACATAGACTGAGTTGTGTGCAATTATATGTCATGAATGCTTCTTTACTCATTTGAATATTTCTAGAATTGTAAGATACCAGTGTTTAAAAACAGACAGAACCGATTCAAATTGTATTGGTGTGACTAATTTGTCAAATAGCTTAACAGATTTAAAGTGCCAAAATTTTACTGTAGTTTATTGCCCTTGGCTTTTGTTCTTTTCTTGGTTTTCTGTTCTTCATTTAGATACTAGATAGAGGATCAGACTGATGAAATATCCCTGAATGAGTCATTCAACACTACTTTCGTTGTCAACAGGGAGATATAAGCACCTTGGGGCATAATTCATGTCCCCCTAAAGTGGAGACCCATGGTATATCACATTATTTGCTCTTTAAAAGTCTTTTTCTTTCTCCATCTACAATAGGGAAGGAACCTATGATGACAAGAACAGATGTCTGCATGTAGGCATCTAAAGCTATCTTACTCACTTTCTGTCTCGAATGCCTTCAGAAGGGTGCTGAGAATTTTCAGCTCCAACTGAATATGTAGAAGCCAAGGAGCTCAAAACTTTCTGATCAGCAGGATTAGATTCCATCTTAAAACATATTTAGACAGATTTTTTTTTTTACTTTCCTTTTACATTTAATGAAAAGAAAAGAATCTGGATTCTACAAAGGATAGCAATGATTTTGTAATATTTTTGTTGATAATGCTAGAGGTGTTGAAGACTCAGCATGGTATTAACTGGGGGAAAAAAAAAAGCAGAAAAAAAGTGCATACTGTTGCCATGAACAAAGTCTTGGTGTAGTTCCAGATATGTAAAACTAGAAGTTCTCATCTCTCAAACACTTTCTTTTTTTTTTCCTAGTTTTTATTTTAGGTTACAGAAGGACAGTCTTTTTGCTCCCTAACTACCAGGGGCAAGAATTTTACAGGTGACACCATTTCTTCTTTTCTTGCATCAATATTTCTGGAGATTTTTTATGATGTTCACAAAATTTAAAGTTCTTTTACTATTTTTATTAATAAAGAATGGGCAGTATGATAAATTGTTACTTAAATATTGAAAACATCTTTGAAAAGCTGCAAGGTTTTAACCATAGATCTTAGGGAATAAGGCTACTACATATTAACTCTGCCATGTTTCTTTCAGATGTTGCTAGTCTGATGACACTGGCAGTAATACTTAAGACAAGAAACACAGGATGTGATTCTACAAGGAGAAATAGAATCTGAACATATTTTAGCTGTTTACTCCACATTTTTAAAAACAAAATTATCTCTTTTACGAAATCTCTTCTAGCACTGCCCTGTGACATGAACTCTTAGTTTACCTATTCAGTCCATATTTTTAGTCAATACTTTTGTTTAAGCTGCAAAGAGTTTGTAGCTCAGAGTACTATCATTGATTCATTATATTCAAATGCTGGAGAGAAAGATAAACTGTTCCAAGAAACTCATATCTAAAATTTCACAAGTGCCAGAGTCTATCTTTTTTAATATTTAAATGGAAATATTACATAAAATATTAATAACATTCACAGACATGAACACCTGCTTGGATGTTTGTTTTCCCTCGGTTGCAATAACCTAATCTTATCCCGCTGTGCAGGCAGGGTTCATTTTGCTGGAAGTCTTGCTTACGTGTACAGAGGCAGAAAGTGGAGGTGTGAATGCTGGATTATCAGATCTTATATTTTGGAACTTGGATGTCTGCAGTGGCACCTGAAAATTTTAAACGGTTGATGTTAAAATATTTAAAATTCTCTAAGAATACACTATTTAACATCGCAAGAATTAACTCACTCTAGCCTAAATCTGCATTACAGTAATCAGCCTCATTCAAAAACTTTCATGGGCTTTCTGTTATGGCTATGCAGAGTTTTAGTACTCCCAGGAGTGGACTAATTATCCAGTAACCCATAATTAAAGACATTTACTTCCACTCTCTGATCATATAAATGTTTTTATGTGAGTTTAGGAAGGCCATATTAAGGAACATAGGCATAAACACCATGAATTTAAAGCTTAGCTGAGGATTTTCTCTCCCCTAACCTCTGAAGTTAGTGTCTATATACATATATGCAGAAGACTTTGAGCTTAGATATTACAGCATAGACAGGTCCTCTACAGTCAAAGCCTTTAGCTACCTCAAATAATGTTCTTCCCTTTTTGTAGACAATACTTGAAAAATAGCAGAAAGGTACTATTCTTTTGTCTCTATGGTATCCATTGTCAGATGGTAACAAAATGCTTTGCAATTTCTTTATATTTGTGACAACAGAAATCACAAGAACATAAGCAAATTAATTATATTTTTTAGGCAAAATAATATTAACTGTAGAGCTAGTAAGAGAATGAGAAAACATTAATGTACACTGGATTCAGCAAAAATTAGATTTTAGAGCCAAAATTTTCTGTCTGCAGAGTTAGGCCTTCAATTTTAGTATGTGCCCCCAGTGTTCAGCACATGGATGCCAAGACTTACTTGCTATAGATCGACTACACTGACCTTAAATACAAAGCTTCAAAGACAAATTTCTAATTCCTTATCCAGTCATAACAGTATAAAAGCTTATTCCCACAGGTGTCTTGTTTTAAAGTGTACCATTGTGATGAGTTCTGAACGGGGTAGGTGAAGAAATTCTACATGCTTTTATAATTCGATGATATAACCAGATCTGAAAAATTAATGTTGTGGAAAAGGAGCTCCATTATTGTTTCTGTTAACAAAACTAAAGTTTGTTAATAGTTTTCTGATAACCTAGAGAAGTAGGGAACTTATCTCATTTACTTCCAAGATTCAATTTGAAATTAATTCCACGGAACACCCCAAGGGTGTTAAGATTTTTGCAGAAAAGGAGTTCCATCCATTCTCACCACATCAGTTCTTCAAACTGCATTGCATAATTAACAATCCATGAAATACATCTCCCCAAAAAGTTAAAGATACCTGACTCTGAAGTGTATAAAGAACACAAACAAATCTGAAATAAGACTGTTTCACTGCCCTCAATAATTCAAAGACATTGAGTCAATATTTTATATATACCCTTTTATGATGGTATAGATGTCAATATACAGTCAGCTAGTGAGAGAAAATTGAAACAAACAAAAAACCAAAATTTTTAAAAAATTATCCCCCTCCCAACTTTTTACTGGTGTTGTCTTTCATATCCCTGCTTATAAACCTGAAATGTGCAGACATGTGGAACAACCAGGAGGAAAGATCTAATGGTTCTTAGACATATAGCATTTCTCTGTCTCCTTGCTCAGTCTCTATTAAAAAAAAAAAATTAGAAAAACTACAAAAAATTCATGTTATTGTCTTCTAAAAGTCACACTGACATTTACAGGATTTTCCTTACATATTTCTGTAGATGACACTAAAAATACCATAATTGCTTATTATAAAAACATTCATATATCTTGTGTAAAATAGAATTGAAATAAACTCTGCATGTACAAACCTTGAAGGGATAGATTCTACGTGTCTAATAATATGTCTCTACTGTACTTCTCAAGGTTTAATTTTTTATTCTTGATTCCTTATTTTACAATTGAGATTCACTGATATCTCTCATAGTCACTTCTCATAGAAGAAAATATCTTCTTCTTCCCTTGACCCTGTAAGTCCAACCCCTCTTGTGCCATAGAGCTAAGCAGTAGACCCAGTCAACCAGGGTTTTGATGAAAATGATGAGGTACTGAGAGCTTCAGCTCTTTTGTAGTGTCCCAGATATCTAGAACATATAAATTTTCAGTACACCACTGGGCAGATAAAATAAAATCATGCTTTACATATGTGAAGTGAAGTGGAAAAGTAACTGTTATTTCTGACACCTAAAATATATATTTACAATAAAACAAAATATAAGCCTAGCTTCCACTGAGGATACATCTGAAAGCTCTCTTACTCTCATACAGCTGACTATGTGTTTCTTTTGCAGAAGAGCATTTAAGACTTTTTGGTGACCTTTCTTTTTGACAGAATATGATGATTATTGTGTGCAAACTACACTTTGTAAAATATCCAGTAGACCACTCTATTTTATTTTTAAGTCCAAGACATTAATGCCATCTTAATTGGTGCCATCTTCTTAATTAGAATAAGGGTTGTTTTCCTGCTGTGGATGGTACCATAGCTACTCAGTTAGGAAGCATTTTCTGTGTTTACCTACCTAGAAAACCACTCTTTGCTGCAGAAAGTTGAAAAATTCTCCTTCTTCCCCTAGGTCTGTTCCCGTAAGGAATGTCTTGAACCAGACTTTGCATGCTGTATAAATATTTTCCACTCATGCTTGCTTCAAAAATATGAAAAAACTAATTCACGGAACTGCAGAAGTGTTTGGGTTGGAAGAGACCTTACAGATCATTTAATTCCAACTTCACTGCCATGGGTAGGTCCAATTTCCACTAGACCAGGTTGCTCAAAGACCAATACAACCTGGACTTGAACACTCCCAGGGATGGGCCACCCACAACTCCTCTGTGCAATCCATTCCCATGCCTCACCAGCCTCACAGTAAAGAATTTCTTTATTATATCAGATCCAAACCTACTGTCTTTCAGTTTGAAACCATTTCCCCTCCAGCATGTCAATTGAACCGCGCAGCTTGGGTGCTGCCAGCTGTTTATATTGTAGTTTCTTATTTGCAATTCTTAATTGTTTATATCTTATGATTAACTCTTTTTTGAAAGTTGGAGTTATCAACCAGTTGGAGTGATAAGGGTTGATTATTTAGCCACAGCTTCCTCTTCTTTTGTATATCAGAACTGTGACCTTTATAGAAGAAATATTTTGCCTAATTATCATAGAAGGTGCATTGCCTTGAAAGCCTCAGGAATATTTATTCAGTGCAATAACCAAATTAACTGATAGTTACAAAATGCTTTTCATGGATACTTAGAATTTCATTTACCTTACAATTAAAAGCAGGTGGGAACACCTCTACATATTCTACCGTTCAGAGTATTTCACCACAGATAGCTGATCGTTTCAAATCAAAGCATAAGTTTCAATACTTCAATTAAGTAGAAGTGTGAAATTGCTCAGAATTTTTTTATTTAATAAGATGCCACAGAGTTCTTAGGTCTGTAAAGTTGTCTGAATGCTGAAACAACGTAAATGGACAAACTTAAGTTTTGGTCTGAGTGGTTCAAGAAAGCATTAAAAAAGTAATCTTTCCTCAGAGCAATCTCTACCTCCAGGCTGGCACTATTCTGCTAATTAACAGCATCCTAAAATCAATTCTTCAGTTACGTAGTTTAATGTATCTGAAAGGAAATTCCTTCAAAGCCATCACTGTTTCTATTAGGCATCAATCCAAGAATTATTTTTGTCATTCAGCAAAAACCCACTAATGTATTCTAGAGTGTTTAGTCATAGACTTTACTGTGTATAACAAATCAGATTTCTTTTTCTGCCTAGATCTGTAAGATGATACTTGGCATTAGAAAGTGATTGTCTTCTTTCTATTGATTTAGAATGATAATTAAAAAAACACACGCAGAGCACACCAACTTACTCTGCAAGCAGATACACGTTTACATTTTTAACCACACAGAAATGATCAGTGTCGATACTGAACTGGGCATGCATTTAAACAAAATTTCCGTGGGAAGTAGAAGTCTTTGAAATAATATTCCTTGACATGTTACTGTCCTTTTCAGTACACTTATTGCAGATAAGCAACCTTATAATCCATTACTTTTTTTACTAAAATCTATTCAGAGATCTTCACTGAATAAGACCAAGTTGCACGCAAGTAGAAGTTAAGCAAGAAATTGCAACTTTCACTGTGTTGGCCATTTTCAAAGAAGGTACTCTTAGACTGTCTGAGTCTAAGCTCTCTATGACCATGTATTTTCTCACAAAGTATTATAATTTATATTTAGTAATGCAGAATATTAAGACAAATGCAGCTATTTTGAAAGGAAACAAAATTATGCAAATTTCCAGTGTGATACATCCACTAACTCCTTTTTGTACCTCTTGGATCAAAAAAAACCATTCAGATGACATTCTGAACAAGATAACAGAAAATGCTTTATGTGATACGCATTTCACTTCCTATATAACCATCTATAACCATTTCAGAATCCAAGCATGAATCTGATAAATGCAAAGATTAACTAGAAAACAGAAAGCTGCAGATATCTGTGGTCACAGTACATCAACTAATTAAACTATCCTATATATTTTAGATCAGTAGTGCATTTTAAATTAGTAATTACATTTAAGATGTGTAGTTCTATGAGATTATTATAGGAAGCACTGCTGATTAAATGTCATTGCACAGCTGAAGAACCAAATTATGCCATTAGACACTCCATCCTGTTTTAAAAAAATGATACTGCCTGTATAGCATGACAACTACCTTCAACAAGATACCAAAAAAGGGCTTCCTAAAACTCACAGCACATACAGGAGCTGTGTTACTTATTCTAGGCATTCCAAGTCTTTATTTCACCATCTGGTATACCATGCCTGAGTTTAATAAGAAATTTTGCAGCTTGTTAAGTCTTACAATCCTAAGAAGATGCTTATATAAAGATTAACCTTTAAAATAAGCAATATGGAAAGTAAAGTGGCAGAAATTTGAGGAAGGAAGGGAGAAGAAAGTGACTACATTTTCTGCTTATCAATGCCTAGTACAAAGTTTTCAGGAACAAAAAGGAAGATCTTAACTGGAAACAATTCAACAAAAATTAGGTGGTTTTACTGTGAATTGAGATAGCTGTTGTGCTTTATCTTTAGCCTTCTGGATAAGAGAACTCTAAGACAATGATTTCATGCATTACAAATATTCTTTTAAATGAAGATTTTATTAGTATGTAAAACCTCAGCCCAGGAAATGTATGAACCGTAAAATACAGGAAGGTCAGCAGGAGCACTGGACTGGCAGTCAATATCAGTATTTACTTTTTAGCTTACTCCTTTTGTCTCTGGGATTTCTCTATTTAGTTCTCTTCCAAATAAACCTCTAAAGAGCTAGGTAGCCCTATAAGCACAGCTGTGACATAGTCAGGGCCATTTTACCTCAGTGCCAGAGAACAGTTTCTGACCCCTTTATTTTTTTTAATGAACTGTATAGAACCATTCTAAAGTGTCAGCTTGCTAACATAGCTAAGAGACTGAAACACAGAAGGAAAATTGAAAAGCATAATCTAGCATTGAAGTGACTTATCCTCTTTTTTTTCCTACTAAATCAAATATTTATTTCGAGTTTAATGGAATAAAATAATCTCTTTTATTTACATATCTCTTCTAATGATTAAGAGTCTGGGTGACATAAGTAGTACTGGTTCTCCCTGTTCTGGGAGATTATGAAGCTACTCTACTGAAGTGTCACTTGTGTAGGTTTAGGAGTACTCAGGAGTCAGAGGAGGATTCTTCAACTAAGCAGACATGGTCTGGTATACCAGAATTATGGAGGGGAGTATCCTACAGCAAATGTAAACCAGAATTTCCTGGCAATCTCTGCCTCCCAAATCTCTCCCTCCAAGCAATTTAGATTTAATGGATGTCCTCATGTTAAAACAATTGCAAATTTGTTCTGTTCAATTTATCAAACCATAAAAGATGCTTGATTTTCTCCTGTCCTTCCTCCCCCAGAGATTTGAATTTTTAATTGTGAACTTAATGGGCTGAAGACTTATTTTTAATCATTATTTTTTTCTCTTTCTGAGTTCTCCTAGAATAAATTCTGTGATGAATACTCTAGGAAATTCCCTCGTCAAACCGAGAGAGACCCGTATTCGAATGCCATAATTCATTTGCATTGAACTTTACACTAAGAACAAGAAAGAAAGTAAAATAATTACTGCTGTGAATCTGCAGAAAGTATGTCTGTGGAGAGAGACAATACAAAGAACAGGATGTTGACCCCACGCTCACCGGGGAATCCACAGCTAAAAGCAAAATCAGCAGAGAGTTCAAACAGGAGACTTCTTATTAAAAAGGGCAGGAGAAAATATTGGCACCCATACATCATTACTGGAAAAAATCATTCAAGTGCTTAAATGTGTCCTGCAGCTTCCAAAGCTTTTCCTGTGAGAAGTCACAGCAGCATGCCAGCACACTGAGCAGAAAGGAGTGAGTGCATTACATACGGTCAGAAACAAGACAAGTTAAACTGAAAATTCAAGAGAGCACAGCAGGATGCACACCCCAGATTGCTCAGGGACTAAACAGTTATTTTAAGCAATGCTGAATGGTTCCAACATTTGGCAGGTGTATTTGTTGTGGCACATCTGCTTTTTGTTAACAAAATTGTGTTTGTAAAAGAATCCAGAGGAACTTTGTGTCCATATATCAGAAAATCTTACAGTTTTATAGCTCCTGATATAGCCTCAGGAGATGATACTTTTAAAAGCAATAGACAGAGTGGTCATCTTTTATGGGAAATTCAAGTGAAGGTGGAACTTCAATGTAAGTTTTACCACTGACAAAACTTACAGCACACAAATCTCAGGAAATAAAGGTTTAATAATGTAATATAATTTAAGTATACTTTGGTTTTGTGCCCAGATAGATTGAATTCTCTATGTCCTTTCACTAGAAAATCTTGGCTTGTCTTCAAATACAAAAAAAAAATGTTGCCAGTTAAGAGCATTTTTGTTTCAATATCCAGCATTTTAAAGAATTTCAGAGTCACAAAGATATTGAAAAAATTACATCTCTTTGGAGTCTCCCCCCACCTTTTTTTCAAACCTGTGACTGAGGACATAACCATAATGAATAAATTTTGAACTTGGTAATAAGAACTAACAGTTCTTAGACTAATTTGTCCTTAAGAAAAAGACTGAAACTTAGGATATCTTTGCCCAAGTAAAAGCTATAACCATGGAATATGCCAAGTTGGAATGGACACACAGGGATCATCAAGTTCGAGTCCTGGCCTCACACAGCACCATCCCCAAGATTCACTTCTTGAACTCAGTCAAGCTTACTGCTGTGACCGTTTCCTGGGGAGCCTGTTCCAGTGCCCAACCACCCTCTGGGTGAAGAACCTTTTTCTAATATCCAACCTAATCCTCCTTTGACACAGCTTCAGGCCATTCCCTTGCATCCTGTCACTGGTCACCAGAAAGTAGATGTCAGTGCCTGCCCCTCCTCTTGCCCTCATGAGGAACTCGTAGACTGTAATGAGGTCTCCTCTATGTCCTACAGAGTTCCACTTTCTTCCAAATGCAATATGGATGCTATTAGACAAAAAAAAATATTTCAGAAGGAGTGATTTATTATGTTCCCTACACAACAACTGAGAACCCGCTCAGGCTTTGTATATGGTGTAGAAGAAAGCTTGAGTACTCTAAGACAGTAAAGAAAAATAGACTCAGAGCATTATGTCATGGTAAACACTACTGACACATACTGACTTTCATATCTACTAGCTGAGCTTCGATTAAAAAATAAAAGCAATTATATCTTCATTACATTTGGAAAAAAATAGGACTTGAGAAGCAAAACCAGGTAATGTACAGGCTCCCAGTTAATTCCTAATTAGTACTGCCTCTTGAAATTGGAATGTAACACTACCATCGCTCTTCAAAAAAAATTACGGTCTCACAATTCTCTGTGTCTTTTCTGATCTCTGCTTACAGCACTTATTCTTCCGAAATGGTAATAAACCTATATTGTCAGTCTAATTAGAACAAATTTACTTATACTATGTCAGATTGAATTTTATTATATCTGCTGTTTCTGAATTTTCTGTACTTCACATTTGAGAGAGCAAGGAGTGTCTGTAGTTCTTCAGGAAGCTCCAGTACACAGTTTAATATTTAAGAATAATGGGGTAGCTAGATATAAAAAGGGGGAAAATGTGCTTTTTGAAAACTGTGAAGAAAGAAACATTGTGTGTGTTATTAACTGAGACAAAATTTGACATCTCTATGTGTAGCAATTTTCTAATCATTCTTCAAAATAACTTTTTCTTGTTGGCAAAGTACAAAGTATCTCCCCATTTAAGGGGTAGCAATCCAGAAAGAGTGTTTTGAAAATAGATTTTATTTCAAATGTCTAGTGATAGAAAAACAATACCTAAACTAGCTTTAAATTTTATTTTTAAAATAGTAAATTTTGAGAAGTAAGTTATTCAGTTTAAATGTTTATTTATTAATTTGATACATTGCACTTTAACACTTAGAGGACTCGTCACAAGCAGGACTGCAATACACAGCACCTGTTTTTCTCAGGAAAATACAGAGATATTATGCAAAGTATCAGGAGTAGATGGTCAGTAATCTTATGGTATATTTTAATGAGTAATTTTCCTGACTATAATGAAATTTTAAAATTAGTTTTAAAAAAATTCATTTACTAATTGTCCAGTTAGGCTTAGACTTAGATGAAAGCACAGGACAGTGAAGAAATTTAAAAAGGAAGAAAAACAAGGATTTCAGTTAAGCAACTAACTGGCCCCTTTCTTGAGGCAACAGCTGCTATCTGGCCTGAAGGCTTTTTATCAATAGATATTTCCACACTTCAGGATGACATGAGCCAAGTGTTCCTTATGTTTCAGGAATAACACAAAATTTCATCTTTTGAATAAATTGGATAAAGGCAATATCCTTCATAAGGAAAATCTTATAATAGTAAGTAAATTTTTAATATTATGGGATATTTTCTCACAAAGTTTCTATTAAAACCTTATGCTATAGCCTGAATTGTAGTACCACTGCTTTATCAGATCTTCTTTATCTGATCTGGGAATCTCTTAACAAGACAATCCATTATGAAAGTGTGAACTAGCCATCCACAAGCTACATCAGTAGAGCAATAATATACCGTACTACAATTATTATGTCACAGAGCATTGGCTGGCAAATACGTGAATTATGACTATAGATGACTACAATAAACGAGTCACTTTGCAAAATATAGGTAGAGAGCAGTAGTAGAATAGTTTAAGAATCCTTCAAAAGTTGTTTCCATTTAGAAATGGCTATCTGAAAAAAAAACTACATTACAATTTAAACAATTATACTTTCCCTTTACATTGGCCTGTATTCTTCTTGTATAGCTTCTACAGAGATTTGCTTTCCAACAGAGACACCAAAAAGTGTCTAAAATTAGGCAGTAAGCATAATTATTTGTCAATTAATTTAGTATTTATCAAAAGGGAATTGATCAAAGTCAAATTTATTTGACTTTGCCTAGGTCCAATCAGACTAAAAACTAATATTGTTACATATATAAACTTATATTTATCTTAAAAATATCGAAGCTACAGAAATGTTGACTTAAACATTCTTTAAGTGAAAATGCCAAGTTATTAGTTTCTAGATGGAACATCATCTTTTGTATAAAAAGCCACTGAACTCCTACAACTGCGGAGCTATACTGAATGAACCATATGCTTATCTTATATAATCACAGTAGCATTGAGATGCTATTCTTGTGAAAGGAGTTGGTTCTTACAAGGACACATAGATAAGTAATACCAGCAGTGAGGCGTGCCTCTCCCCAGTTAGAACTCTTATGATAACACATGAGACTTTTTGTGAAGTTTTGAGTATAAGGCCATCAGACCATCAGCTCCTCACTTTTCTTACCTTGTCTAAACTTTTACAATACTTAAATTTAAAAATTAAAATTTCCAACTCTTACATATAAAATTTATGACATTTTAAATCATGGAACTACTTGTGATTTTTTGAGGCGGTTTATTCATCTGTACCTGTGATTCAATATGCAGGCATGACTGTATAGGAATGTACATTATGCAAGGACACATAGAGATAAAATATTTATTCACAGTGGTTTTCACAGTAATTAAATTTCATTGAGTTTTAAAAGGTATTGAAAACAGAATAAACTTTGTTGATAAATGACTTTTCATCTGGAAGTTTTATTCACTTAGGTGTGAAATGGGTATTGTTGTCCTCTGCTGAATTGTTCGTCTTTGTTGGCCAACATGAAGCATATAGGAAGCAGAGAACTTTTTCCTGTGTTCCATGGCCATAAATAAAGTTATTTTCCTTTTCATAATTTATAGAGGTTGAGTGATTCCAGCTTCCGTTTTGACCATCTCAGTAAATTTTTCTTGTGATGTCACTTGGTGTTGCATACATCCTAAGACTCAGAAGCTACGACTATTCCTCTTAGGAGCAGTTTGATGTGTGACTGTGAGCAGAGATTGCTCGTACTTATATCTCCATTTTCAATTCTGACCTCATAGATAGGCTGTGTAAAATCTGATGAAGGGTTCCTAGGGTGGTTTTCACGAACTAGAATCTTGAGTATGCTTTCCTCATATGTATGTCTGTGTGTGTATATATATATATATATATATGTTAATATCTACAAAGAGTAAATGTGTGTTAAATAATTTGAACTTTTTTCTATATTAACATATACATCAAACCCAAACAACCTTTCTTCTCTTTGTTTATAAAAATTGACCAATGATGTTTTAAATGTCTATTCACCTGAGGTAAAGACAGATAGTTCTTAAGTATTGCTTTTCTTTTGCTCTATTTCTTTTGTTCCTCCTCCCCCCAGCCCAGGAATGAGCATATTTATTAAAATCTATCATTTTAGGTTTGACTTCTCTATTCTACTGAGCAGGCTCTGAATTCTAAAATACTATCTACTTTGTTGAACACATAGGTAGTTTTCTTGGAGATTTCTGATTAGAGGTGAGTTTGGATTTGAAGACTGCCAAAATTCAAGAGGCAAGAATATGAGATGATGATCAAGCAAGCGTAGGCAAATTCAAGAATAAAACGTTAGCCTTAGAATTAATGTAACATCAAAGGAGATCCAAATTTCCCCTGAATGTGACTGAGGTACCATGAAGATATAACTCCAGGAGAGTCAGAAAATCTTTCAGAGAAGGGAGACCAGAGAGCAGAATGAAAAAAAAGATACAGGCAATAAAAGCTGAGAGAGTAGTGGTAGGAAATGTATACACATTTTCTTAAAATGTTAAGCAATGGAAACAAGAATGGATTTGGGAACTGGAGTCAAGTAGATGGAAAGAAGTAGACAAAGTCCCACAGGCATTTTATAAGAGCATCTATAACCTTCAGATATTTCCAAGATTAGTCCTAAGAGAATAGCAAATTCTGATTCTTTGAGACTCAGTAGTACATTGTACCAGATCTGGGCAGATTCCCATTGACATTTTGAAACAACAGTGGCAAGTGTTATGAGGGCGAAAATTTTTGTTCCCTTGAGGCCTTGAATTACTTATGCCTCATCTACCTATAGTGCAGAGTAAAAGCCAATTGTTCAAGAAGTCCTCACAAGGTGATAAGGGGAAATTGAGAAATACTGGGTAGAGAAACTGAAAAAATAACACCTGAGGAACATTTAGCTTTATTCATTTATTCAGCTTTATTTTTTTGATGTATGGGGTAAGAGTTGAGGTTCTATGCTCCTCTTAAATTCTTCTTAACTACTATTCTTTTATGTTTCTAGGAGAGATTTTCATTTTTTTGTTTGTTTGGCATTTTTTTAAAACTTTTATTTTCCATATATCTGACTAAATAAATGATCAAGTGCATGAACCTTTTCTCCTTGAAATTTGATGACCTCCCTAGGAACATTTGCACACGAATTTATAGTTTTCCCCTACCGTTTCAGTGTTGGAATCCAAACATTCAAAAATGCATAAAGTTTTGTTTTGGAAAAACTGTTTTTCAAGCTGTTGCCTAAAAACTGATTTCATCTGCATCTGAGTACTGGGAATCATTTTTTCCCTCCATGTTACTTTACAAATATTTTTTTCTTCACTAATATGGAAAAAAAATTTAAGATGCTTTACTGAGAAAAACAAAGGTTCAGCAAGATTCGATGGTTCAACAACACCACTTGTATCATGTTTAAACTTTTCAGTAATAAAGGATCATGGGGCTGTGTGTTTATACAAATCCTAATGAGATGTATGTGAAGACATAAAAGCATGCGCATATGGATGCACATGGTTGAAATTAACTATTTATGTATTGATATACATTATGCTACTTTTACTTCTTCATAACATTGAAGTTCCTAAACAGCTGAACTTGGATGTGATTCTGAACGACATTTCTCTTTTTCTATGTGTAAATTCTAATTTTTATATATATATGTGTGTGCACCAAATAAGACATGGAAAATGAAAAACATTTTCCTTGTTCCCTTGTTATAGCACGTTCATTTAGCATAACCAGTGCTATCAATCTGTTGTTTTGGTTTTTGTTTTGATTCTTGCAAAACAACTTAATTAATATTTAACATATTGATCATCACAAACATCAGTATGCTCTGCAAGTGACTCTCACTGAATTCAGTTATTTAATGCAGTTTCTGTTTAAATAGTGCTGGTTTATTTTGAGCAAGATTATGTTCACAAAACTTTCCTGAAAAAAAAACCTCTGTGATATGTTCTTTCTTAAAAATCAGTAACTTTTCACAGATTTTTTAATGAAGTTGCTCTCTGACTACATATATTTAGCATATCATTTATTTTTTTAAAAAAAGAATTCTAGTAGTTCTAGTAATAAGTCTCATTTTTCTAATAATAATTCTAGTAATTACAGAACAAACAAAACTGTCAACAAAAGATAAAATCTTCTGCACAAGCGGATCTCTGGCTCAGCATAAATAATAATGAAGGTTTTATCCTTCATATTGTTCTTACCTGCACATATACTGTGTAGGCAGAGTTATCTTGCTGCATCTTTTATACAGGTCGATTTAGTGGTGAAATTACATTTTTTTTGTAAATTATTGAAATACCTAGAACTATATTGGCCATTTGAGATGCATGCATATGCCTCTTAGTAGCTGCTGTTACTTTGATTTATGTCCTTTTCACTTTCATAGTTTCTCGGTATAAATTCATCCTGCTTGAGTACACTGTGCAGGACAAGAGTTAAAAATGAGTGTATGTGATGAAAGACAACTGATTTTTTTTCTATAACTGACAGGTTTTCAATGCATATATCCTTTAATATGACTAAATGTCCCTTTCCTAAACAGTGCTACAGTGCACTTATGAACTCTATTAATAGTATTAAAATAAAAATATTGTTGCAATCACTGATAAGAAAATCACTCCTAAAACTCTATCAAAAATTAATGTTATTTTTGATTTTTAGGTCATGTATGATGATTCTACACTGAATACTATTGTATTAACAGGTCAACAGTTCTTTCCTACCTAAAAGGAGATCTTTTCATGAACAGAATCTTTTCTATATATTGAGCATTTTAACGTGGACTAGAACCTAATTATCCAGACCACAGTGATAACATTTTAAAAGTTTACAGGATAACAAAAATACATATATATACAATACATTTCTAGATGAGATTTTCGTGTTAAATAATAATTTCCTTTTCACTTATCTGATATTTCATCAACTTTGGTGGGTTGCAATATCACACACTAAATTTATATGCTACGATCGTAAAATTAAAAAAAAAACCTCCAAACTGGCCAATTGATTGGATTTTTCATAGGCTGTCATTGGTAATGACAGTTCCAGTGAAAAACATTACAAACTGTTAAAAAAATGGCAGGAAATAGGCAATCTCTTAACTTTGTTAATCAGGAGGAAAGTAAACATTAACTGACTATTGTCATGCATTGGAGTCCTGAGAAGAAATACAAAGACAAACAAAAAGGCCAAACAGCTCTTAAATATTCTTTCTATAGCTGCTAGAATAAATTTTATAGGTTATTTACATGCAGACTGTGTAATATAGGCCTCATTGAAAATAGTGTTGCACTCAAGAGATTCTCAGTTATAACATCTGACTGTCATACTTGCAGAATTACTCTACATGTGTAGTCTTATCTATTTCCTTTGTTCTGCAATGACCCCTGCATAGAACAACTACAATAAAATCCTTTCCTATTACACCATATACTTATTACACTATAAATCAGCACATGCCTTCCTTTAAAACATCTTGGGGGAAAAAAAAAGCCTCAAATCCTTTCCTACAAGATAATTCCATTGACTGTAGCAATATTGAGTGTGGTCCATATTATTTGGTCAAAATTTTAAGTCATGAGTAAGGTGAGGAACACTATCATCTAATGACTATGACTTGCATTCAGGGGTTTCTGTAGTTAAGACACTGCACATCTTTCAGTAAATCACCTGGAACTTAAACACAGGGGTTCATTATTTCATTTGCAAACCACAGCCCTTTTTCCATTCCCAAGGAAGATACAAGAATTAATATTTGCAGAGAGATTCTTGTATATCAGATACCATTTTGGTAAGAAATGGCAAGCTTACAATTTGATTTTTTTAAAGTGTTTTGTGTTTCTCTTCACAACTTAAAAATCAAAGCTTCTCTTTTTTTTTTTTTTTTATTACAGGTTGAAGACTAATGAAAGTCTCTGGTGTACTACGGATGGAAGACATACAGAATTTAAACATATGCAGTGAAGCCATTAGAAAATAGAATCTTTCCTCTCAATAGCTCTCTATTATTCTAATACACATTTCAGGTCATAACTGGTTGGGTCTCTGGAAGTATTTTCAGGTTGCAAGTAATATAGGGTTGATAATATCAGATTCTAATAAATAAACCATTGACATTTTTAGTGCAAGTTCCAGTGATACAAAGAGCTACTATTACATAATAAACATCTCTGGTTTTATTGTGAATCTGGGAGCTTTTTCTTCCTTGTAACATATACGAAATAGAAGTTTTATTTCTATTATGCCAAATAAATGAAGTGAAACAACAAGGAATTGTTTTAAATGAAGTGTATTATAGGAATAAAAAACACAGAAGATTAACTAAGAAGAAAAATCAGTATGATATTTTCCATGTAAAGTCAATTCATTCAGAAACAGAGTAGAAACATGAGAGGCGCTCACTGTATAAAACTCAAAGGTATTTTCTGTTCCATAGGATATAATTTCTCTCTTTCCTTCCCAAGGAAAACAAACAAACAACGCCCACTGTTATGACACTGTACTAAAACAACATTTGAATTGACTAGAGTACCATAAATAATCTAACACCACTCACAACAAAGCAGTTGATGCAGCTGTCTGTCACAACTGCCATTAATTTTGACAGGATTTCTACACACAGATTGCTCACTGTGTTGAGGCTCTAATATTGGTAAACTGCAACTTGCTCATTTTAATTATATTTTTTCTAATTATGTTTTTTCCATGTTTCTGAATCCTAATTCTCCATTTTCTTTTGCAATATCAGTTCCTATGGAAACTGCAATGACAAGCACATGAATGGAGTTTAATGATGTCAACTAGTGCTGCCTGAAATCATTGCATGTAATAGATTAAAATGTATGTTATGATACTTTCAATATTTTTCTTTGTTAGAAAGTATCAGTCCCTGCATCTTTGAGTTAACCTAAATGATGCTCTATATATATAGCTGACAACGTTCCATATTATCACGTTGTAAACTGCAGATATCTGTTACTGGACAATCAAAGCCCATGTGCTGGGAAATGCCTTAATACTATATTATGCTGCAGCTGCTGCAGAAACAGCTTTGCAACACTCTGTCACTTCTGAAAGAGTTTCCTGTGCAATAACATTTTTCCTTCTCAAATCTGATGTTACAGATATGTTATTCCCGTCACTGATGGGCTCAGCCTTGATCAGTGTGGGTCCATCTTGGAGCCATCTGGCACTTGCTCTGCCGGACATGGAGGAAGCTTCTGGTAGCTCCTCACATAAGGCACCCCTCCTGCTACAGAACCTTGCCACACCACCCCAAAACACTAAGATAAATGAAAATCATAGCTTATTCCAGAAAGTGTTTTCTTGATCTAGATACGTGTGAAGCACTGTGCAATGTTCACAAGTGTTAAAGTCTATAAAAAGATAAATAAAATTAAAAGGTTAATAAGGGCATTGATAAATAAGAAGAAACTTTGTAAATTCATTTATTTTTATCACATACACAATGAGCATACTACAAAGAATCTGTTAAAATAATATTTGGAATTTTGTATTATTGAGATATTTGTGGGTTTGTTTTTTCAGGATTTCTAGCCTCCTGGGTGTATCTAGACATGTTTCCCATCTGTTTTTAAATGGCAATAATCCAGTTTCACATTTGTTGTCAAAAACATTTTCTCATAATCCCCCAAATACTTAGTTATTTTTTATCTTTGGAAAGAAACAGAGGGAAAAAAAAAGAATGAAAAAAAGAAAGAGAGAAAAAACCAGAAGTGAGATAAAAAACCCATGGAGAATAAAAGAAGAGATCTCATGGGCTGCTATGTTTAGGAAACTTGTGTTAGAAGATTTCACTCATACATTAGCAGAAATTTTGTCTTAATTTCAGCCAAAAAATCTTCTACCAAATTTGTATGGGTATTTTTTCTGTCCCAACTTCAGTCCTTCAGTTTAAATATTTGTTTACTTTGCTTGTTTTGCTTCATATATTTATATTTATATATTTATTTGCTTCATATATTTATATTAACTTCAACTTTTTATTTTGCAAAATTAATTGAGTCAGAAACTTTTATTATATTTATTTTAATGAATAGAAATATGTTGTCTAATAATATTAAAAGACTGACTTTGCGTTTGCTTGATTAGAATTCTTCTTGATGATGGTTTTCCAGAGCTGTGCACAGTATTCCATAGTGGCTTTACAATGTCTTGTAAAATGATACTGATACTTTCCTGTACCTTGGCCGTGAATATGAGGTCTTTTTCATATTTTTTACATTTTCTTTCTTTTCTGTACAATGACCAATAACTTCCACATATGTCTTCCTTGCTATCTTTTTCAAATAGGAAAGGACAATGGAATGCCAATGGAATGTGATATTCCCATGTAGTGTTTGGTCTTCCTATATCTCATTGATACCTCCAGACATTACAAAGGGTTATTTTCTCTGAGGTCAATACTGATGATGAGATTTCATCCTCATCAGCCTTGGGATACAAATTTTAATACATGTACACTCTTATAACAAAAACTAAATAAATATGCACATGTAACTAATGTTTTTCATGCTTCAACTTTCCCAGAGTGATGTAACTGAGCATATGCCTTTTCCCAAGGCTGTGTTTTAAACTGTCTTTATCCTGTTTTAGCAAAATTCTACATGCTAAGACATATGGTGGGAGAGAAACAATTCTGAGAGGTAAAACAAATTTATATTTACCTTTCAAAACTCTATATTAGGCCCCTATTTGCTTTTATATTAAAAACTCCTAATCAGCATACATTATGGCAAAAGTTCACAATGTCCTTTTCTCCTCTAAAATTCTCTTTCAATCCTTTTCATTTGGGAAGAGATTCCAATTGGTCACTCAATCACTGAAAAGGACAGTTTTATAAAGACAAATGCTTTACAGAAATAATACGAAATAAAATATCCTTTGCATAAATTTTATAAATATAAGAACTTAATTATAAAATTATTTTATTTGATTATTTAGTTATGAAATAATTTCAAGAATAACAAAAACTTACCTTTGCATGTATATTTATCATCATATATCTATTCTTTAGAATAATGTATGAAGAATTAGACAAACACATCCAATAAGATTTGAAATGAATGATTGTACAAGACTAGTACATGTTACAGTTAAATTTGTCTATTAAATGCTGCCTAGTAAAGAAAGCTTCTCTTGAGACTGCAGTTTGAGATCAAGTGCTACACAAAGTGCAGCAAAAAATAGCATGGCATTATGTTGAAAGTGACCACTGTTTCTTAGGGAGCAAATGTCTTATCAGAAGCACAGTAAATACAGGAATATGAGAGCAATTTTTTTTTTTTTTTTACAGAATCAATTTATAAAGGGGTCATCAGAAAATAATTGTCTGCCCTCATCTTGTGGACAAGTGTAATAACTCCTAAATCTACAAAAGGATCTGATTAACGGGAGTGCTGACTAAACACAGTCTTCCCTGCTAAAAACAGCATAAGAAACTTTGAATGCTCTAACAACTATTGTTAATAGGGAAGTTAGCACAACTTGCTTTCCACTTTGACTGACTAATTTGGCAAGCTTTCAAAATATACTTGCAAGAGACTTTTGTTCGTGAACTACTGTTCAGGTCTTCTCATGAGGTGAAAAAGCAGCTCAACAAGTATGTAACAGCAACAAAGCAAAACGATACAAAATAAGACTGAAAGAACTTTTGAGATGCTGAAATTGTTTTGCTCAAAGTTAGTTTGATATTCAGTGCCACTGAAAAAGAACTAAGGGGTAGATTCCTAAGTTTTTGCAAAAGTACTATATGTCATTTCATATCTCTTATGATCAAAAAGAAAAAGAGCTGTGTGTACCCTTAGACAAAATGACCATAATGCGGCAAGTGAAAGTTCAGTTGCAGATGTATCTCAAAAGGGGAAAAAAATAAACAAGAATTAAAATAATACTTTTGAAATAATAAATCAGAAGCAAAGAAGTATTTATTGCTTTTCCTTTTGTATAGCATGACTATTTAATTCAGGAAAAAAGCCAGCAGGTCTTTGGATGAACATGAGTATAATTATGTCTTTTAATACTCTATACTGTAATCCAACATAAGAGAAAAATCAGAATGTACATCTCATTCCTACAAGAATTACTCTTACATTCAGAGGATGCTTCCTACATATAGGAGCAAATAACTAGGAGACATCCCATGTCTAGAAGTCCTATCTTGCAAGAATGGACATTCAAAAAAAAAATTCTGAGTGGCCTACAGTCTGTATTCCACTGCCCATAGGCTACAATATATTTTACAATAGGCCACAGGAGGAGATGATGAAACTGAAAACAACACAGGTCAAAATAACTTTGTCATTAACAGGTGTTTTCAAAGGCTCCAGGTGCATGTCTCTTACAGAGATGAGGAGGATTGATGGCTTCCTATTTACACCGTGAAGTGTGTGCTCCCTATTTCAGTATTACAGGAGGCAGCTGTGTCACTGGTAAACATTCTTCCTGTCTCAGAATGAAACCAAAAGAGAATTTTCTTTGAACCACTCAAGCAACCAAAATCTGAATGCACCTCCATATGTACAAGAAAAACTCCAAGTTAGAATTAAACAAACAAACAAAACCCAACCATAGCAGTCACTTTGTTCCTACTTTGGGAGATGGGAGCATGTGGTGGTTTTTCATCCTACAAGAGTGATTACCTGGCATCTAAACCTAACTTAGTAAATGGAACAGACATATTGCACATGGAGGCTTCCCAAATCATTTCACTCTGCAATGACATAGTGAGGAGGATAAAAGAGGTCCAGGGGAAATGTTGCTTATTGCTGTTAATATATCAGCTATCTGACCATATCGCTCACATATAGCTCTAATGGGTCTTTTTACAGAGGTAGATGGATTCAGGTGTGGATTTCTATAGACAGGAAAGAAAGTGGGTTTGCTTTCTGTGGGTTTGTGGGCCTGCAGCTGAACAGAGGGATGGTGGGGATTGGATTCAACGAGAAGCCAAAGATTTTAGCAAGATTATATTAAGACAAGGCTGACAAACTTGAAAACCTATCTTACTGTTCTAAATTTGAAAAACAGGTTTTGGCAAGTCAGACTTGATGAGGAATCATCCGAACTGTACACTTCAGTACACCCTGGGGCAGATATATGTTTTCCCATCTGCCTTTTGAAATAAATGAAGAATTGAAACTCCTGATGCATTAAAAAAAATCAATGAAACATTTGGAGATATTGAGATTGTCCACATAATTGCCGATGACACGCTTATACAAAAGGCAATTTGGGCAGATTATCTTGAGATGCTAAAAAAGCTTAAGTCAAGACCTTAAGGATAAAATATCACTTTCAATTCTATTGATACAATTTTTGCTAAAAAAAAAAATGTATAAAAAGAAAGCACCCACATGAAAGAAAGAAAACCTGCTTGCAGAAATGCTTGAATCACCCACTAATGGATAATACTGTAGGCATCACACATAAACATTGGAATCACAGACCAATCATGGAGTATGTCAGGTGTATGAAAATTTCCACATGAGAATGTAACTACACAAACTACACAAACTACATTAGATGAACACAACAAGGTCCTAAATCAGAGATCGCATTGGCGTTCTCCTTTACTCTGCTTCTATGATCCCAACAAGCCAGTGGCAATTCAAGCAGATGTGCTGTATTTTCAAATGTTTATCAATATTAGAGACACAAATATTAGCTTTGCTTCATAAACTGAAGAGTTTATGAGTTCTGGTATAAAAAAAAGATTATGAAGAAACTAGTGATCACTGGTCTCATCATAGGAAATTTTATTAGCTAGTTCTGAGCAGATCTGGATCAAAAGTACCTCAAAACCTATTGAGGTACCTTTATTTGTACCTCTATTTATTCCCTCTTTCCTGAGGGAAACAACAGAACATAAATATGGATATAAAAAAAGAATAATTGTAGGCAGTTATGATGAATTCTAAAGGATGGGTACTTCTAAGAATGCAGAAGCTCTTCTCATTTTTATGTCAACATGATACCTATATGCCTTTCATGTTATAGTTAGCAGTCTGAGCAGCAGATTCTACCTCCACTGCAAAATGGTCCTTACAAGTTCTGTCATATAAACAGCTGATACAAGGCAACAGCTTACAGTATATAGAAAGTCAGGAGAGAAACACATTAAAACAATTAATAATTACACAAATAATGTAATTTGTTCAAGATTAGGAATATTACAACATTTTTTCCTAAATTTAGCCTTTAAATTCAGCCTAAATTGAGATAGTTTTTCAAAATAACAGACTTCACAGGCTAAAGGCTGCTACACTTTCCCATCTCATTCAGCTGTTTCTTTCCTAAGAGGTTTCTTAGCATAGATGGAGCTTATTCTCATTGCTGTCTTCTCAGTAAATACTGCAAGAGAAATGTAGTAGTTCTTCCAAATATTAGAATTGCTGGTTGGTGTATAGTATTTTTATTCTTGTTCATCTCTGGTTTTAAATTAATATTGTACCACAGAATTAGGTTACATTTTCAGATGATGCTATTTCAAATACCTAATGCTGTTCACTACATGAAATTGTTTTATCATGTTTCAGCTCCATAAAGGACGGATTATTGATTAAAGTAAGATTTTAATTTTTTTTTAATATTGATTGATTAAAAAGGATTACTGATTTTAAAAGTGCATATATTTAATTAACTTATTTTAACAAGCTAACTTCGAATAACTAGATTAATTCTGATATCTTCCCTTAAGTCAAAGAGACAAAATTGCTACAAAGACTTTGCTTGCAAAGAAGCAATAACTAGGTGGATTTGATGGTGTTTAAATTTATCACAATAAGAAATCTAAGTTTAAGAGTTACAATTTTTTTTCATATTAAAACATTAACAGATTAAATAGCATTATACTTTACTATTTACATAAATGCAATACAAAGAACAAGGTAGTACTTTGGGTTATGAGTTAGAATGTTTTTCCTATTTATTTTTTTAAGTAAAATTTTAAAAGAAAAAGAAAAGACTACATTTCATATTTAATTATCATCCTAAGAAATTTATTAGGTTAAAAATCACACAATACTTTGAAAACTAATGAATCTTTAAAAAAAAAAATTAAGTCTACATGTCCTTGTAACACACTGAAAGGAATTAAATGATGCTGTGGCAAATTTAGTATTTAGGTAAATTAACATATACAGATGAATCTTTAATGAACTGCACAAGATCTACTTTCAAAACTATTAACTAAACTTGTTTTCAATTAATTTTAAATATATCACATTGTATCTTTTTCTGATTTTCACACCCTGTTATGGCAGTGAAATTAATGTGAAAACTTCAGCAAAGTCACAAGTATAATTTTGACCAATGGTATTTCCAAAGAGTACACACATGCAGCATTGTGCTGGGTTACCCTTGGCTGGCTGTCAGATGCCCCCTAAGCCACTTTCTCACTCCCTCTTCTCATCAGTAAGAGGAGAGAAAATAGGTGAAAAGTCTCAGAGAGAAGGCAAGGGAAAACACTCATTAATTGCCATCACAGGCAAAAGATGCTTGAGTGGGGAAAAATTTATTTAACTCCAAGTGGAAATGGTGTAGGATGGTGAGAAACAAAGACAGAAATAAAAACATCTTTCCCCACCCTCCCCTTCTTCCCAGGGTCAACTTCACTTCTTTCTTCCTACCACTTCTGTCGCCTCCCTGCTTGAAACAGTGAAAGGGAATTAGGAACGGAGGTCACAGTTAGTTCATAACATTTTGTCTCTGCTGTTCCTTCTTCCTTCTCACTTTTCCCTTGCTTGAGTGTAAAGTCCCTCCCACGTCATAAAGTCTTTCACAAATTCCTCCTGTGTGGATCCTTCCCGTGTGCTAGAGTTCTCTAACAACTGCTCCAGCATGGCTCCTTTCCATGGGATGTAGTCCTTCAGCAACAGATAGTTCCAGTGTAGGTTCCCACAAGTGGTTGTTCCTGACAGAAAACCTGTTCCTGCATGGACTCCTCTCCATAGCCCAAGGATCCTGTCAATAGCCTGCTGCGGTGTGACCTCTTGTTTTTCCAGGGCATATCCACCTGCTCTAGTGGGGGTTCTTCCATGGGCTGCAGGGAAATGTTTGATTTGTACCTGGAGCATGGCCTCTCCCTCCTCCCCCACTGATCTTAGTGTCTGCAGAGCTGTTTATCTCACTGATGTACAGTGATTTTTACCCTTTCCTAAATAGGTTATCACAGAGGCAACATGAGCATTCCTGATGGGCTCAGCTTTGGTCAGCAGTGGTTCTGTTGAAGAGTCTGCTGGAACTAGCAAAATAAACTGCACAAAGAGGAAAAAAAAACCTGACAAAAAATAAAATAAAATAAAATAAAATAAAATAAAATAAAATAAAACAAACAAAAAAAAAACCAACCCACCATTTTCCCGTGTGTTGCATGTCTTGGCCTCCTTCTGCATAATACCAGAGGCAGTATCTTTTAAAAGATCTTTCAACTTTTGTGTTGTAAGATGTCTGAAATATATACCTTCTGTTCTAAAGGAACATTACTAGAAATTTCTCCTTTTTAAATACTAGGTCGTATAACTGGAGAATTCCTAACTGTAGCATTGGTTGATCTTTCTTTTAGGAAATTGAAGGAAAAGAACATATATTTTCCAGACGTCTTTATTTCTTTTCAAACTAAAAATATTCTTACACATAGTAGAATACTATGGGAAAGGGAAATTAATTAAAATAAAATAGTGGTCAAGACTACCAGGCATCCTCTTCACTGGCACAACAGATCACTCTCTGAGAGATGCAGAGGCATTTGTAAATTTGTCAACAGAATTGACAGTGGAGCCTGCGAGAGCAGAAGTCACTGATAGAGAATTAATTTCTACAGCTTGTCATTTTTGGTACTTCAACCTAATGCAAGAAAAAAGAAAGAGAGAAGTGATATGGCATAATCAACAGAATGCTATTTTCAAGACCATTGCAAAAAAGTGTGACTACCCTTCAATTAATATAGGCTCTTTCCAAAAGTTATGCTAAATCATAGAATCATACAAGAGCCTAGGTTGGAAAGGACCTTAAAGATCAACAGGTTCCAACCCCCCTACTTGCTATATCTATATCTATATCTGTGTTGTGACTGCAATAGTACTTCAAGCTGAGAAGAGTATTGCAATTGGGAACTAATTTATTAATTTAGTGAACACATTACAGAATCGTTATCTCTATGGCTGAACTAACCTGTTGCTCTGGAAATGCAAGGATGAGAAAAACGTAGCTTTCCCTTTCTCCAAAATAAACTTCTTTGTATTCTTTTTTCGTTTGTAAAACAATTATTAAACTTAGTCAAATGGCAATGAAATTCTTGCAGAGATGCTAGACTGCTTAATTTAGATACAGAATCATTGATTTTAAGATCTATTATATGCCCTGAAAAGCAATAAGCTTAATGATAAACTATGGATAATGAAAAGTATGATTGCACTCATCATTTAAACTATGTGTACACCTACGCTATGGGAAAGTTTTCACTTAGTGATAAAATATGTGACACAGTAGTGGTCTTAGCTTTCTGAGCGAATTCGGAGCCCTGTTGGTATATGAAAAATAATTTTTAAAATGGTAACAGAAAATAAAGAGGGGAAAAACTGTTGGAAAAATCAAAAAATACTGTAAAAGGGAATTAGAATAATCATATGAGTAAACAAAAGAAAGACAAAGCAATGAAATGCTGTATGACTGTGCTTTTCCTAGTTGTCAGGTTGACTTTCCTCTGAAGATAGCCAGAGTTTTGCTACTTTTATCTGAATGCTAATATTTCTCCATAAGTTTCTAAAAGTGATGCAGAATAAAATCACCACAATACTCTATTTGGCAGTAAACCAGTTGAATTCTTGAGTTACCCTCCATGATTAAATATAATTTATATAATCACAAATATGATGTTTCAACTGAAAATAATAAATTAATTGAGAAGCAGACAATTGATGTGGGTTTTATTAGATCAGTAATCTTTGTCTCCAAAGTATAAATCACATGAAGAAAAGTTAGAATCAAAGCAAATCTATCAAGCTGTTAAAATAAATAAGGAAAGGAAACCTTAGACATAATTCACTATTCTGTTATTCTAGTTTTATACTAATGGAATCTACAGGGTTTTTTCCTTGTAGACATTTCAAAACCAGCTTAATTTATTAGCTATTCCAGTAGACAAAGCATCATAAACTGCAATCACAAGCAGTTTCCCAGAATATCCATTCCCTGGAATACGTAAGAACCTATTGTGTTGAAAGGTTTTACTAGCAACTTGCTCAACTTCTGTGTTTAAAAGGCAATTCATAGCCACAAATTCCAGCACAATGACAGTTCAAAATTAGTTCCCTGTGCATTATTTTTATCAATTTTAAACCAAACATGAAATGAAAATTTGACTTATTTATCTTTTATATTCTTTATTTTTAGTGTTCGGAAAAAATCAGTCTTCGTAGAAGGTTTGGGTTACATCTGAATTACTGTTGGGACATTCTTTGTATATGAAAGGCATTGTGCCTGCCAAGATGCTTTGCATCCAATCCTAGATTGGTTGCTTTCCTCACATGCACACATTATGTACCACCAGATAGCTTCAGCAAGGCTTTGTCTAGTTTGCTTCAGTTTAGCCAAAAGAGAATGTGTGTTCTGTGTTCCTGAAAAATGTAAACTTCACTACTTAATCCCTGGAAACGCAAGTAATGAAACTGTGTATTTTACAAAGATCCTAAAATGCCTGTGTATATTAAGAGTTTTATTTATTATGTGCCCATTCTCAGCATGTCATCAGTGTCAGCTCTCAGCCAGGTAGACTGTAAGTATCTCTGAACGAAATTATATAAATCTCTCCTTGATCTTCTAGAAGATACCTGTACTCCTATATGTCATTCTTTCTTTAAGTTAAACACAAATTTTATGCACAGTCTTTTCCACTACTTTTCATCGAGAAGTGAATTCAGGTTATTGCTATAAAGTTTGTCAGTGGGTAAATTCATTGTCAGTTAAGCAAAGGACTGTATTAATTCTGTCAAAAGTATTAATTAGGCTTATTACAGTTTGGTTTGAAGATATGAAAATGTGAAACATTTCAGTCTTTTTGGAGCTGCAAAACTGATTCCACATGGAAACACAAATTAAGGTCACATATTTAAGTTTATTCTGATACTTATCATAGTGCATTTTATGGATACAAGAACCTCACTGTTCAGAAGGTGTAATGAGCATAGAGATGATTTATTCCCTTGATTTCCTTTTTTTTTTTTTTTACTTTTTACTTTGGGGAAGTCATATCACAGATAAATTCCCAAATCAAGAAGATGTGGCAATATGTATCCACTCCCTGAACCCAGCCCACCACCAGATCCCATCCCTCCTTTTTTTTCAGGCTACCATATGATCTTGGAGTTCCTGTTACCCCTGTGCTTTGTGTAATGAGTTGGGTGGTATGGTAAGGTGGGAATGGCGCTGACTGCACCAGGGCAGCACCGGCTGCATTTCTATGGTGAATAACAAGAGCAGGGATAATCAGTCATTCCACGACAATGTTGGAACATTCTGTACCTGAACCATAGCCCAAGGGTCATGGTATCATTTTTGCTGGAGTTTTTGAAAAAAATTTCGTTTGGTACTGGAAACAATTTCCAATTGCTTGAAGCTTCAGCAGCTTCAGACCTGAGGCTGGAAAATTTATATATGATTAAAGCAATCATCTTGAGACCCTATAAACAGTGGTCTTAAGTGAGACCCTTTCAGCTCATCTAGAACACAGTGGGCTGCGCCAGCACTTTTCTCTTAGTGAGATACCTCTTGGAACTCTTTGGAGAGTTTGTGATACTCAGAGCACTGTTGACTGACAGCAGGACCTGGGGTGATATCCTTATATCTCAAGGCTCAACCCTTCACCCACTGAGAAGAGCCAAAGCATTAGATGTGAGCAGTTCTCTGATTCTCAAGTAAAATTTTTCACAAGAATTCCTTTGTACGTACTCCTTAATGCCTGTGCGTGTGTACGTGAATGGATAAAATACCTTGTAATATGTATATCATGAATATCACTGTTTTGAGTCTATACTAGGTCACAGTACAATTGTAATAAATCCTATTTTACCACTTTGTAAATTAGTCAGTGATTAAGAGCTGTCCTAAGCATTCATACACAAACTGTTCATCTGGAACTAAGACTGGACTCAGCTGCAGCTACATTCAGTCAGGAGTTTAGAAAGCAAGGGGATCCACTCTGAAATTTGTGACTAAAGGAGTGGTCTACCTTTTACACCTTTATGCCTTCCCCTCACCTCATAGTCTCCACATGAATCATTCTGAATTGATTCTAATTAAATGGTCCTGTATATGTTTCATCCATGTATTAAGTAGTAGAGTGAACATTGCCATCAAAATTTGTCACATTTTTGCAAATTCATATTAAACTCGCTTTTGCTGATACCTTTGCTGGCGATTCTTTAAACCACCCAAACCACTCATTTTGTGACAGAATATTTTAACACAGTCTTGCCTGTGTTGTTTGGAAGTATTTTGCCTTCAATGCTTCAAATTGCAAATGCACTTCTGCATATATTTGAGATTTAAAATTAAATCTATGGTTTGACTAATTGTTAGCTCTTATTTGAAAGATGCATTTTTTCATTATCTGTCGCACTCAGACATGAAAAAACCACGCAGACCTCGCCAGGTGGGAAGCAAGAAAAGGACCGGGGCAAGACCCCAAAATTTATTATATATCTTCTTAAAAACCACCGTGGATTGGAGGGAGAAATTACCACCCCTCAATCACACTGGTCAAAGGAAAAATCCATCAAATGTCTCCGCCTAGGAGAATGGAATGAAAAACAATCCAGAAGTTTAGAAAACATTCTAGGCCAGTTAGAAAAGCAAGAGCTATGTTTATAGAAAATGCATGAGAACTTCTACTACAAAAGTAAAAACACAGAACAGTAGAAAAACCAGGGCAACAATTATCCCCTTTTCTAGAGCCTCCGTTGTGCCTTTTACGAGATAGGGAACAATTTTTTAAGCAACTACTTGGATTGTATGACCTTTAGCTAGCTACTGGATTTTTGACCTATCTGACTTGAATAGGTCTTTGGCATTTCCCTGGTGGAAATAAATCTTTGCCACATACTCCCTGATGTAAGAATACGTGGTGTGTTAACCTTGGATGCTATGTGCCCACCAAGCTGCCCTTGCCTCAGCAGAAGTGGAGAAAATATGATGAGAAAGTTCCTGGATTGAGATGAGTACAGGGAGATCACATAACAATTTCAATCAAAAGCAAAAACCTTGGTAAATAATAATAATAACTATTATTATTATTAATTTTAAAATATCAATTAAAAATTAATTTTTTTTTAAAGAGTAGTGTAGTAAGAAATAATAACAAGTCTAGCTTGTCTTCCAACCCTTTGTTCCTCCCAGGTCAACTTCACTCCTGGCCTTTCATACACCCTCCCCTCCAAGCAGCACAGAGGCATGGGAATGGAGGTTGTGGTCAGTTCAAAACAAATGTGTTGTCTCTGCTACTCCTTCTTCCTCATGCTCTTCCCCTGCTCCAACATTGGATCCCTCCAGTAGGATACAGTCCTTCTTGACCTTCTCCAGCCTGGGCCCCTAATGGGTTCACAAGTCCTGTCAGAAAACTTGCTCCTCTGTGGCTCACATCCTTTTTTAGGCATCCACTTGCTTCTGTGTGATTCTCCATGGGCTTCAGAATGGATACCTGCTCCACTGTGGACCTACAAAAGGTGCAGAGGGACAACCTGCATCACTATGATCTTCACCATGGGCTGCAGACAAATCTCTATTCCAGTGCCTGGAGCACGTCTTCCACCTCCTACTTCACTGACCACGATGCGTGCAGAGTTGTTTCTCGCAAATATTTTTACTCTCTCAGGTGCTCTTGTGAAGTGCTTTTTAGCCCTTCCTGAAAATCTTAGCCCAGTGGTACTACCAACATTGCTGACCAGTGGTGAGTCCTTCTTGGAGCCTGCTGGAGCTGGCTATGTCTGACATGTGGGTACCTTCTCAAGTCTTTCCACCCTCGCAGCTCCCCCAGTGGAAAAACCTTTCCACATAAACCCAGTACAGAGTTTTGAACTGCAGGTAATCTTGTACTGAAATACAACCACATAAATTCGTTCTGGACTTAACTATTTTTAAGGACACATATCATGGCACTCAATGACATTCAACACCTGTGTCTTTTGCCTAAAATTCTACTCACTTTTGTAGTATATTTCTGCAATATTAAAACTGACACACACCTCCCACTAACCACCCTGACTGTTCACAGTACAACAAATCTTACATCAAGAAGGGGGAAAAAATATCACTAGAGATATACAAGAAGTTATTTTAGTCATTGAGGTAAACCTTTCTGGGAGAAACACTTGTATCAAGTTCAAGTTCAAACTTTAGCATCTCTTTTGGAAAAAAACAAATAAGAACAAATCTGTCATTGGGTATCAGATTATCAACTCTAACAACACTCTCTTATGAATCTTTGCTTCAGAGAAAGACTTTTATAGTTCCACCATACCTCAAACTGCTGTGAGGTAATTTGACAAGTGATTTCCAAACTGTCAAGACTTTTAACAGGAGTAATGTAGGAGCAGATGCAGTCACAATACTTTGCAGGAAATTTAAGTATTTTAAGCAAATTAATATCTGTAGGCAGGTGTTTTACAAGGATTCCATGCAGCTTAAATGAGTATTGAAAGTGCCAAAATTCTACCAATCAGACATTGAATAAGAAGAACACTTCAATTTCAGAAGTCAATAGATTTTCTTTTAATTTCATATAAGATTTTGGTTTTATTTGCTTTATTTTGATATAGGCTTATGTAATCTGACCATTAATCTCTAGTGACTTTCTCCTTTACCTGTCCTATTTAGATAACTCAAAAAACCCCTTATCTTTATTTGAAGTATAAAAAAGATGAAAATCACAAAGGAACTTTAATTTTGGACTTAGATTGAGAATGAACTGTGGAGGACAATTCAAACTTGAAGTGACAAGAGGAAATGTAACCATAGAAAAAGGCAATGGTTGAATTGTTGGAGGAAAGAGACAAATTTAAAAGAAGGAATAAGAGACAAATTAAATGAAAAAGGTTTTGCTTTGGAAAGAGTTTTGTCTGTCCTCTCCCCACTTTCTTACCGCCCTTTATCACCTCCCGATCATAACTGCTTTTCTTTATGCTGCAGCTGATTTCTGTGGCTCAAGAGAAACAAAAGGAAAGAATACTGTCACAATAAAAGGACAGATCTGATTTTGGTGATGGTGGAGCCAATTCCATCCAGAATTCTATAAATGTACCGTATTTGTATATCTCCTTTCCTGCTCTGCTAGCTATGGACCACACATTTGTTAGTCCCGGACACATCAGTGTGCTGTGCCTGTGCCACGGGGACTCCTCCCTGGGTTCCTCACAAACTCATACCTGCTAGAGACGCCGGACATATTTTGTGAATGATGCTCATTTGGAGAGAATATGATTTGAACTGAGGCAATTCTTTAACTGCAAATCCATATTTTTTCTTTGAAATTTGCTGATCTAAATATCCTTCAAATGTTATCTGAATTATTAAAATTAGGCAGGGGAATATTACTGTTATTATTGCTACTAATTAAGTAGTCGTGGTGATGCCTTAGGTTTTAGCTTTTATATTTTTTCAGATCCTGTACTGTCTAGTATGTAACTCTGAAACTTCATATAGCCTGTTAATTACTGTTCTCACATTTTGGTTAGATATAACAAACACCTCTGGGCCTGAACTCAAGGACACCTTGTTGTCCCAGGCCCTGAAATATGTAAACTGAGCCTCTGGACAGGGGAACAAAACTTGGGGTAATTACATCATTACTTGAAATTATAATTGGAGAATTAACACTGATATGCAAATGGACCAAACTTATGAAAGTGTGAAAAACCCATGATCCAGGGTCCATCATGGGTGGAGCCCCTCAGAGGCTTTTAACTGCCCAAGGTGTACCTTTGAAGGCCCTTCAAATAAATACCTGTTTTTATTCTCTTAATCTTGTCTAGCCTCTGTTTTCAGGTAGCCACTTCAAGATATCAATGATATTTTACACTTTATAGTCTAATTAGTACAGTCATTTTTCATTTATAAAATAAAAGTCTATGTACACATGTACAGCATACCTATTGTCTTTCTTTACAGAAGACAGTTCAAAACAATGGTCAAAGAAAACATAAAAGGTGCTATTCCTATGGCTTTTGCAATATTTCCCAGAGATGATGATGGTTGTATCAGACTCAAAGTGCATCTTGCTGGGAATAACTTCACCAGATATGTATATTAGGGGTTATGTGCAAGTGTTGCAAAGGGAGTCTACTTCTGCAGTAGCAAGTACATAAATTTGACTGGCAGTCACTTGAATCACTCGCTTTTATGCCTTTGTTCTAATGCAATTTCTTTAATACTTTCATTTTTCTTCTCTGGATAAATTGTGGCTCTTTGGGTGCTATTATCTCTGTTTAATTATTAGCGGATAAAATGTCTATAATGGTTTACAAGTATCATATTTGGGGTTTTTTTTTCAATTATGGGAAGTAAATTAGTAATTTAGAAGTAGCATAATTTTCACCTAATAAAGCTAGGTAACATAATCCCAACCCAAAAATAAAAGTGCCTTCCAATGCTTTAATTGTTTATAAAATCTAAGAGTCTTATTTTTATGACATGCCTAAATGTTTTTTGGAGGTTAAAGGCTACAGTATCTTTGACATAATCTCAGAAAACAGTTTCTGGAGATAAAGTACGCCAATGATCTGCAAAACTTGGAATAGGGGAAGTTTTAAAAGAACCATTATACTTTTAATGTTGTTGATCTTAGCATTTTATTGCTATGGAAAGATATAATTTGCCATTTAATTTTTAAAATTAAGTAAAAATTACAATCCAGTGAAACAAATATGCTAGTTTTACAATTAAATATGTCATTTGCATAAAGTATGTAATAAAAAATTTCTTATCTTCATGTTAGGCACATGAAATCCCCTGGTGTACTGGGCCCAGTTCTGGGCTCTGCAGTGCTATAAAGATGGAGCCTTACTAGAACAATTCCAGCACAGGGTTACAAAAATGACCAAGGAGTTGGATCATCTTTCATATAAAGAAAGGCTGAGAGAGCCTTGGATTCTTCAGTCTGAAGAAGAGAATGCTCAGGGAGGAGCTTATTATGATATATAAACACCTGGTAGCTGGAAATGGCAATGAAGGAGCTGTGCTCTTCTCTGTACTGACATTTCCAGAGGCAACGAGCACAAATGAAAACACATCAAGTTCCATCTGAGCATAAGAAAACAGCGTTTTCTGTTAGGGTCATCAAACACTGGCCTAGGCAGCTCGAAGAGGCTGTGAATTCTCCATTCTCAAAGGCATTAAAAATCTGACTCAACATAGTCCTTGGCAACCCATTCTAGATAACTCTGCTTGACCTAAGGAGTTGAATTGAATATGATCTCCAACTGTTCCTTCCAAAGGAAATTATTTTGTTATTCTGTGAATATATAGATATATGTACGCATATATATATATATATATGTACAAATAAATTTATGTTAATAAAATGCAAAAACTTTAGCATCCATAGCATGATAAACACAAAAATATTGATCACTGAATTTGGTAATTTCAGTCAAATCTTTAAACCAAATAAGGTTATTTTCTCAGAGAAGACCTTGACATAGTAAAAAAGAAAGCAAAATTTGTTTTATTCTGCTTAAAGGTCTCATCAAAACTCACCTGTAAATAGAATAATTTCTTTTTAAATTGTTTGTTCTGTTCTTCATGAAGACAGTGTTGAACTTGAATCTTTGACAGCATTTCAATCACAGCAGCAGCATATTATATTAATGATAGAGACAACTTCTGAAAAGTCCTGTTGGTGGGAAATGAAGTTTCAGAAACCTTGCAGGTGCAGAATGAGTACATAAACAGCATTGTGCTTGAACAGATAGCAATGGATACGTGTTTCGATCTGAGGCCTTGGCGAAAGCTGCCTGAGCTAGAACAGTGAGCTTTTTACAGTTTAAAGCAAAAACGTAGTTTTGTAGTTTTTAAAATAAGTATGCTTTATAAAAGTAGAAATGTATTTTTAACAAGTAAAAACATGCTTTATGTAAGAAATAATAGTGATAAGTAAAAGAGTTAAGAATTTTGAGTTTAGCAAAATACCATATATAATAGAATTTCTTAGAAAGTTAAAATGTAGCAATATAGGCCTGTATAACAGACCTTAATAGCAATATGATGATTGGCTAAAAAAGTACGCATTGCAGTAAAATCATACAGTAGTGATTGGTACAAATGTGTTAGCAAGCTTTGTGGCTTTTGCTTATTGGCTTAAGAAAGTATATATGGCCTTGTAGAAAAAAGTAAGCGGGGCTAAGCTACCTCGGCTGCTGCTACAGGGGCATCTGTGCCTGCTGCAGCCACCACTGCAATTGCTGCTACTGGTACTGTAACTGCTTCTACCTCTGACACGAGAGATGCTGTTCGCACGTCTCTCCTATCTCACCCTTCAATAAAAATGAGACTGATTAAGCAATAAATCATCTCTGTGACATCTCTCAGTCATCACAATCACCACTAATCCCGATACCTGTTTCCAAATTAAAACAAACAAACAAACAAACAAAGGAACAACAAAAAAAAATCCAATCCACCAAAACCCAGAAAACTTTTTCTGATCGTCATATTGTCCCCACATTCTTTCCTTCTCTGTTTAACTGTACTTACACAAACTTTCCCACTTTAAAACAAAGTGAAGCTCTAGCATTTTGGCATTATTCAGAGCCTTTTGTCTTTTGGATGCAGAATTCAAAATGGAAGTCATGATGGTTAAGACATGAAACAGTCTTTTGAACTATGTTTGCTTGCTAATCCATCTCTTTATGTACATGTATAACCAACAGTGTCAGATGAGGAAAGAGGGAAGCATCATGAAAAGACATAATTTTCACCTCCATTTGCAACTTTTTAAAAAAAATATCACTTAGCAGCTGCTTAAAGAACAAGTGTTAGACAAGGAAATTAAAGATCAGAAATAAGCAATTAATAAGGGCATTTTAATATGGTTTCTATGAAGTAGGAGAAATATGATTTGAGGTGTTATTTTGCGGATCATAGAATCACAGAACTAAAGAATGGCTTGGGTTGGAAGAGTCATTATAGACCATCTAGTTCCAACACCCCCTGGCATGAGCAGAGATACCTTTCACTAGACCAAGTTGTTCAGAGCTCCATTCAGCCTGGACTTGAACACTTCCAGGAATGGGGCATCCACAACTTCTCTGAGCAACCTCTTCCAGTGCCTCACCACCCTTCCATTAAAGAATTTCTTCCTAATACCTAAATCCACCCTCTTTCAGTTTGAAGCCATTACCCCTTGCCTTATCACTAGATAGGGCACTTTTTTGTAAGAAGTCCCTTTCCAACTTTCTTTTAGCCCTCCTTTAAGTATTATAGGCCCCTCTTACTTACTAACATCCCTTTACGGTAGGGAGACCACTGAATATTACACTGTCTGCTTCAAAACTTCTTGCTCAGAAGCAGACTGTGATATCCAAAGAAAATCTGTTCTAGTTGGTTTTTGAAATCAGAAATAAACACTGTTGGAAGACAAAAAATTACATTAATAATGTTTGCACTATTGGGAAACAAAACAAAAGTATGCAAATTGGGATGTATTTAATAACAGGAGAGGAGAGGAGAGGAGAAGGAGAAGGAGAAGGAGAGGAGAAGGAGAGGAGAAGGAGAGGAGAAGGAGAGGAGAAGGAGAGGAGAAGGAGAGGAGAAGGAGAGGAGAAGGAGAGGAGAAGGAGAGGAGAAGGAGAGGAGAAGGAGAGGAGAAGGAGAGGAGAAGGAGAGGAGAAGGAGAGGAAAAGGTAGTATTAAAAATGCAAACCTATCACTTGCTTCATCCACACAACTTCAAAAATTGGCAATTCTACTTTAAAACAACAAAATTAAATAACAAAATAAAATAGTACTGTTATTTTCTAAGGACATCAAGAATGTGAAGTAGCACATACCTACCTCTTAAGATAAGGAGAAATCCCTGAGGGTATGAGGATATGAAAAGCATCTGATAATGGTTTTCTAAGCCTCTGAGATTTTTATGAATATTAAGGCAACTTCTGGGCAAGGATATATGTTTGAAACACAGCTGAACCACAAACACAAAAGAAATAGTGATGATTTTCCCAATTCCAGTGGATATGCCAGGAAAAAGCTAACTACGCAGTATGTGGTACACAAGATAGGGCTCAGGCCATTTGTGGGGCAACAGCATTCCAGGAACCTGTATGAAGAGTGAGCAGTTTCAGGGCTAGAATGTCACATATTTAAGTGTAATCTTTTTATGATTATGTGTTATTGTGATCTAATTGCATGAGGATTAACCTATTGAGGCAAATCCAGAACAAATAAATTACTAAAGAATTTCTGAATGCTATATGTGTTTAGCTAGTGATGATTGACAACTACAGAAATAAAGATCTGCTGTAATGATTGTTCCAGGCAGAAAAAACCCAAACAACACACACACAAAACAGAAAAATACCCTCAAACCCTCACACACCTCTTAGTTATGTCATCATTAAAATGATGAAAGAAATTAGAACTTTCTTCAACAGTGTAGGTTGTTTAGAAAACTCTATTGAAGCTAATGTGTTAACATTGCCTTTATTTCAAAAAGCAGTAGTCAGTAAACAATAGAACCAGTTAATATTGTTGATACCATCACAGAGATCAAGAAAAACTGAGGAGAGATTTTTTGAAAGGCTCCTTAATGCTATTCTATAGAGTGAAGCTATTTTGGGTTCTTTTACTGAGAAAAACAGGTTACTGGAAAGAATTTAAATATTTGCTGTGAGGGACCCCTCCCTTCTGTCACTATGTCACAGAAATTGCTTCTTTGTGGCATCAAATATCTGCATTGGGTGCATGTTCAAACAAAATAAAAGTATCGTTAAATGAAGAGGAAGGTCTCAGATTAGTATTCCAAGAAGCTGAAATACAGGGCTCTTTGCAAAAGAGTGGAGAAGCACTTGGAGATCTGAATATAAATACTAAATACTTTAACCATACATCACTTAATTTGTAATGCTTTCACTTAGCTATGCACTACATGAAAGGCACAGGCAAGTAGGTAGATGTCTTCTCCTGCAGAGCAGACTTCCAGCAATAAAACAGAAAGATTGAACAAAAACCATGTGATCTACATTCTGATAGAAATATTAAAAGCAAAGAGACACATAAGTAAGTCAATAAAATTAATGATCTCTCATTAGGAGGCAGTAGCTCAAGAGACCATCTAAACAAACTCTACAAACCAAATTTTAGAAGTGCTTATGTCCATCTCTCTGACTGGAGCCCAAAGAGGGCCAGATATGTTTGAATAACAAGAAATGTTTAACCCTGAGATGGGGTAAGAACACAAGAGAGGATGAACAATAAAGAAAATAATAATGCAAATATGATCATTATGTGAACAAAGTCATTGAAGATAAACACTAATTCTAAGATACCTGACAACAGATGTTATCTCAGAAATACCTTGGAAATAACCTGGAGCTGAAGCATATGCCAGGAAAGAAAGTGTTTCATTAAATGAAACCTCAAATATTGCTGACCTAGTTAGTATTTGCTCTCCAAATTTTACCACTTTTATGGGAGCAAAAGGAACAGCCCCCTACACACACATCAGTATTCATTTTAATGGTTTATTATCCTGCTTTCCCTGTGAAAATTGTCTTACAGTTTGGGGGTGGGGGTTGAGGGGGTGTCAGCTTTCCTTAGTACTGTTGTAGAATTTGCAATTGCCAATGCATCTTTGCCTTTTGATTTCCTTTTGCTGTAGTGAGTTTATGATAAGAATCAATATTTATTTCTGGCAAGCTATGTAATTTCATGACAGGTGGCTTTGGTACTCCTGGATCTGTTTTCTGAATTCTGTGAAGCTGAGGTGTCATTTTTCTTACTCAGGAGGGTGAAAGGAAGCAACACTTTTAGTATGTGATTCTGGATTATAACTGAAATTTGTGTCCACAAAAGGAGAAAATCAAAACCTTGCACTAAAGCTGTTTTAACATGAGATAGACAATAATTTGCCAGGAATGGCGTAAACATAACTGATCCTGATCCTGTGGCAATGGAGTGCTATCTGAAGGTCTCTTCCAATCGTTATTTCTATGATTCTAGAAAGATTTCAAGAATAAATAGATTAACTGTTGCATTATAAAATATCTGAGAAATAAGCTTAGGCACTGCCACAATTTGAAAAATGGATCACTCAGCAAGAAAAGTTATGTTTCAGAGGTCAGAGAATGTACTTATATTGTGAGAAATGGCAAAATTCATGCTGAGTTTGAAAATCTCTTACAATGCACTATAGCTGTAAACAGAGAACAGCAAATCATAGAATCATAGAACATTCTGAGTCGGAGTCATTGAAGTCCAACTCATAGGAAAAATCCAAGAGTCACACTCTGTGCCTGAGAGCATTGTTCAAAGGTCTCTTGAACCCTGTGAAATGTGAGGAAGTGGGACTGAGTAGGCATGTTATTTTTTCCCATTGCATTATTGCATTTTACCCCACTTTATCCCAAACCTTCATTTTAATTTTTGAATATGCTCACAAATGTAAATTATCAGACATGTTGAAAGGATAGAAATAAATGCTATTTTTATAAGACTGACTGAGTACATGTTTGGTTTAACATATGAGGGCTGGAGAAGGTTATATATTTCAGGAGATAGCTAAACAGTTTATGACAAGTATTTTATAAACAGAGGAGCATCAATCAACAAAGTATCAATTTCTTGGAAAAATATTCATCTATTCCTTTAAATGAATAATTTTGAAACCATTTCTGGTTTCCTGTATACACTTGTGTGATAAAAATTCCTCTAAAATTTGTCATCTTTCATTTCAGTACCTTGATCAGCTAACTAATTTTTTTTTAAATTACAAGTGTATAGACTGATAAATGCTCAATAATATTTGAAAATAAACATAAACATAGATTGGTAGCTTAGGTGTAAAATAATATATGAATTAAGCATTCAAACTTAGAAGCATTTTCAAGATCACATCAAAAAAATAGTCTTTACCCATTATGTGAACACATTAAGGACATCAACTGAGGTGTAAATGAAAGAGGCAATGTGTCCTAGGTTACAATGTAAGATGTACCCAAAGGTATGTATTCTATCACCATTCATAAGCTGTTAAAAAACCAGCGGGGCAGTGTTCCCCACCTCATTCAGGTAAACTCTGAGGATTTCTTCTGTTAATGGGCCAGCTGTTGAAACCAGGTGGGGCAGCATTCCTTATCTCTCCCATGACCCATCCTCCCTCCAGGGGGAAATCTTCTGTTAATGGGCCCATCAATGCCTTGCCTCATGACTCACCATCCCATTGTGAGATGCTCCGCCCAGGAGGAGGAACTAAGCATTCCCATCTGTATATACTTGGAGGTTTGGAACACCAGAGGCTGCCCTTGCCTCCTGGATTTCCAGAGGACAAGAGCTACACAGCCACCACTGGACCCTCCGAGGAAGACCAGACCCTTTGACAAGATCACTGCTTCGACAGAACCATCACTCCAGAAGACTGCAGGCAGCGTTTAATCAGACTGCTACCAACACCCTGACCGACAGGGTGTCAGGTTGTATTCTGACTCTGTCAGTGTTTTTTTCTTTTTGTACTATTTGTACAATGTTGTAGTGCATTTATTTTATTTTTCCTATTACATTGTATTTCTGACTTGGAGTCTCTCACTAGTTTGCTTTCAAACCAGTACACAATGACATTATCTTTCACTTTTGAACTTGTTTAAATCACTTGAAGCAGGGAAATATTTCTGTGAAGTAAGAAAAGTACGTCAGGGAGAGGAAGAAAGGTAAAATCTCCCTAATCTCGTAAGAGGTGAAAATTTGGATTCCTCTCTTTTATCCAGCAAATTCACATATACAAATTTCCTTTTGGGAATATAAATATTTGTGATATGTCCTAGTGTTTGCAGTCAGTTACAAACTCTGGGTCAGTGACACAATGGCACCTTTCCATAACCCTTCTCCCTATTTACATTTCAGTTGTTCATATATCATATATTTAATAGTCATTAGATGAAATATTCATCTAACAACAGGCACAAGTCTTGCCACCCCTTAAGTGAGCTCCATAACTCCTGGGCTGGTCCTAACCATAAAAACTAGTATTTTTCTTACCTACTCTCTCTGAGTGTTACAAGGCCTTTGTGTTTCATACAAAGCAGAATAATTGCAACAGAAAAGAGTAAGAAATATTCTCTGAATAACTCATAACCTCTTAATTACAGGAATTGCTGGAACAGGTGCATTTGGCTCCCCTCAGGCCATACTGTCTCACACAGTATGTCTATTAGTTAAAAAAACAGTTAAAAAAAAAAAATTCTGTTTCTAGAGTGAAGAAAGGGTAAACTGAATATCTCCATCACCATTGTGTGTTTTGTCCCAAATATATCACCCTGGCTCCCCCTGCTTCAAAAGGGAATTCTGCCTGTGAGTGTTTGCCATGTGAGGTTCTTTGCCAGATGTGAACAGGCCCCAAAAGAAAGACACCGAAAGAATTTTAAAAATAAATATTGATCATTAATACCTACAAATAAGAAATTACTGTGGTAAAAGAAACCAAATATCTTGCATCTTTTATTTCAGTCACAATTGCTTCTATATTGCTCTTACTACAGGATGTGTAGTAGCCATCTCATTGTACAAGTGAACATTCCTTGATATTGGCTTCCTTCTCCAGGCAAGATAAATCTAAATATATAATTTCAAAAATCATTCTACAGTTGTATCCCAATACCTCATCTTTGGTAAAGGAATTTTATGGACAATGCAGTGGAATTTGAGAAATACTTCTGAGATTGCTGTAAGAATTTAGGAAGCAGGGGTAGAGTTTCTGATACAAATGAGTGCTCTGCTGAATCTTACAAAACTCAAGGAAGCATTTAACTCGGGTATTTCAAATGGATATTCAAGAACTCATCCTAAGGCATGTAATTAATGCTGAGAGCCTTCAATTCCTGAGTAAATATCACCCTCATTTCTCTGTCTACCTAATCCTCCTTTTCAAAAATCTGACATCTAAATATGTGGAAAAATCTCTCAATAAATCATAAAAATATTTCAATATCAGTAAAATTGCATAAAAATAGCAATAAATCCTCTTTTATATTATTGGTGCTTGAGAAAATATAATTTCACAATGATAATACAATTCTGAAATAGATGATTGATTCATTTGAAGTTATTTTGGGGATTATTTTTAGCTCCCCAGTTACTTGCTGAAAAGAAAAAAACTGAGAATGGAGATTCATAAAAGTGGTGTGTGGGAAGTTCTGTCGAGTGTTGCCTTCCAAAAACTGAGATGCTATCAGAGTAGTTTCTTGCTTAATTGAGCATTTTTGTAATAGCTAGCAAAGAGAGACACACCTCTTTCAGATTTCAATAATTTTCAATATCAGCAGCATTAATCTTTTCGTTTTCTCAGCATACATTTCTCTAACATCTTTATCTTATGAAGTAAGATTATTGTCCTCACCTTACAGATAGGATATCTGTTTATATAAAAGGAATACAATTGTTAGGTTTGTTGGGTTGTGTTTTTTTTTTTTTTTT